>PVJS01005786.1:0-62632 GCA_004027185.1 Glis glis
AAGGGAGCAAAAGTAGTCTCCAAAGTCAGGTCACTATGTCTACACAGAAAGGATATACTTAATAGCTTAACTTAACCCTTGGTCTTCATGATAATAAAAGAAGTTGTTATCACCCAACCTTTCAATAAGGAAAGAATCCAAGAGGTTACATGGGAAACTATAACCAGTATGTAAACTTGCTAATGCCCATCAGCAAAGAAATCCAATAATATAAACCTTCCTAGAAATATGTTTGTAGCAAAAGGAGGGAGGAAACAGGATATGGTCTATGTTTGGAAGAGGGTTGACTAATGGGAAGTAGAACAAAGACCCCAACTAGTAGGGAATGTTCAGGGTTGAGAAGAATGATGGAAAGAACTAAGGACATAGATGACTAAGTGTGTTGGAGTGATAGGGAAGGAGGTAAAGTAGGCGTATATAAATCCACTTTCTGCTTAACTAATATTGTGCATGACCAGCTCAAAGATGGCTATTTACCTATACTTAGAGTGTAGACACAGAAGACTAATAAGTCAGTTAACTATGGATAGACAGGCTTTAAAATTCCTAAATATGCCAGTGTTTTCAGTCTCTTCTAAAATCTAGTCTTGTCTACTTGTGAGGAAGGGAGAGTCGGTCCACATGAACAAAGTTTCCATCCAAGACACCACACACTGCATTCTCTGTGAACAGCACTCCTGAGGTTGTGCATTGTGGCGGCCTTGGTCTTGGAGTGTGGTTGATTAATTCCAATGGTAGTTATGGTAATTATATCTTAGGGATCTCAGGATGAGTCAGCAAATAGATGTGTGTTTCATCACTTGCCCTACAGTCAAGTTTCACACTGCATGACTTTAAGAGGAGTTGGGAGTCAGGAGCCAAGTTTGGGTAGAATGCCAAGGAGGAATTCTAAGTCAACCAAGAATAACTCTGGGTCAGAGAAGCAAGCGTGAGATGAGACATCAGTGTGCAGGAAGGAAAAGGAGTCACTGGTCAGCTTTGGAATGCAACTATGAAGTCAGTACCAAGGGATGGATGGAGAGGAGGGCATGAAACCAGAAGCTTACAGTCAAGGACCAAAGCCAGGGATGGGCTATAGATAATTACAGAATGAACTTCAGAGTCAGAGGGAGCAGTTAGGAGTGAAAGAGGTAATTTTGGTGATGCTGTATGTACATGCCATGGATCTGGGGGCTGTCAGGGCCCAGGAGGGCTGCTGCGGGGTGCTCCGGAACCACCCTTCTAGCCCTTTCTACTCTTGTGCCTTTTCTACACAGAGCAGAGAATGATGTGGGCAGCTGATAAAAGCAAATATGTGTCTTGAGCATCGATTGCACTCATTCATTAAAACAGACATCTTGGCACATTCACAACCAAATATCACCTTCTTCTCTGACAGAGAAGTTGAGGATAGGGATTTTGTTATTTTGACCCAAATAGCCTGAGTAGTGGCCTCAACTATTCTCTCCCTCTGTGCCGGAGGTGCACTGAATTCAGTGAGCAGTCTGTGAGCAATCAAAGTAGGTTTGCTGCTACCCCACTCCTCCAGATCCAAACCCTTCCCTGGAAATTTCCTGAGTTGTGATGGAGTCTGAGTTTCATAACAGGGGGCTTTTGCAAGGCCTCTGGGAACAGAAAACATGACCCATCTCCATTTCAAGAGAGTCTAAGCGTGATGGTAAATTTCAGGTGCCAACTTGACTGAATTAAGGGATACCCAGATGACTGGTCAAGTACTGTTTTGGGGATGTCTGTGAAGATGTTTCTAGAAGAAACTGGCATTTCAGTGAGTACATTAAGTAAGAAAGATTCACCCTCACCCAGTGTGGATGGACACCTTCCATTCAGCTGAGGGCCCAGATGGAACAAAAGGCAGAGAAAGGAGAATTTGTCCTCTCTCTTTGGGAGCAGAGACACCCTTCTTCCCCTGCCCTTGGACAGCAGAACCCCAGGTCCTTCTGCCTTCAGAATATTTAAAAATATTTGAGAAGGAAAAACCCTTACATTTCATTTGTGCTGAAAATGTACAGAATTTTTTCCTTGTCATTATTACCTAAACAATACAATATAAGAACTATGCAGACATCAGCTACATTGCATTAGGTATTTTAAGTAATCTAGAAGGGTTTTAAAATACACAGGAGAATATAGGAAGCCAAACGGACTTCCGTCAAATGAGGAGAGAAAACAATAAAACAGTGGAAGGGGACTGGGGGAGGGAGGCGGGGGAGGGGAAAAACAAGGATGGAGGAAGGGAACAGTTCAAATAAGTTTATGTCCATAAAAGGGTTCACTATCAATCTCACTAACATGTATGGGGAGGGAGGAAGGGGAAAGGGGAGGATACATGGAGGGAAATACCCCAAGCGATGTGTGCACGTATGTTGGTATCACTTTGAATCTCTTTATGATGTATAATTACATTGCACCAATCAAAGTATAAAAATAAAGCATACTGGAGGATGTGGGTAACTTATATATGAAAATACTACACCATTTCATATAAGGAACTTAGACATCTGTGGGTTGGGGGATCTGAGGGGAATCTTGGAACCAATCCCCTACAGATACTAAGGGATGGCTATATAATGTCCACCTATATCTAGCTATATAGGTATACAGCTACGTAGATAATCTCCTATTAATTCTGCCTCCGGATAACCCTGACTAGTACAATAAGCCAACGCACAGTAACCTCAAAATAAACAGCCCTTATTCAAGGCACTGATCTTTACGATTATGTCCAGGGACAGCATCGGAAGGGAGAAGAAGAAATTGATGCTTGAGGATATCTACAACTCGGAGATCAAGTCCACGGCTGCATTTATTTTAAGCTTAATAACACAGGAGTGAGCTGTTCAGTGATGAGGATGACGGCGAATTAAATAGAGAAGATGCAGTGGGAAGGTAGGAAGGGAGACCCGCGGTCCACCTCGTTCAAGGCCACGGCCCTGGAAACCCTCTTGCGCTGTGTTGCTTTGGATCTCACATTTTTCGGTGGAATGCAGAGTCGCTCTCTCAGCTCTCCAATTCAAAAGGCTGACTCGGAGCCAAGCTTCCTTCCCCCTCCGTAACTGTACCACAGGATGGGAGCCATACCAGCAGAAGCAAGTTTCTGGCCCCGCGCCAGCTGCTTCATTACTTATTAACTTATTTTCTATAGCCTTCAGCACGGCAAGAAAGCTTCCTTTAATTATCAACAGGAATGCAGAAGCCACAAGGGGAAATCAGAGCCAGAGAACTGCGGCTGCACTGACAGCACCCCTGGCTCTTATCAAAGCGGACACAGAGTTTGAGCTGTGCAGATACCAGGCTGGAAGCTGCAGGCACCGCGTGGGAAGGAACCTGAGAGGCGAGCTCAGTGCTGGAATGAATTCTCAATGAAGAGCATTTGGGGTTTGGTTTGTTTATTCCCCCCTCCTCCCTCTTCTTTCAGTTCAGGGAAGTTAAACATCAAAGTTGTCACAGACAGGACATACAGAGGAGGTACAACCTTGACTTGCGGGTGGCCAGGGTGGCAGAGGGGGATGGAGCTGCAGAAGGTAATAAGAAATGATCATTCAGCAGAGGCTCTATCCAAAAGGCAGCTTTAAGCCTTTGCATATGCATTAAAAATTATCCGAGGCTGTCTTAGGAGCAAGAGGAGTCAGTGGTAATTCACTATTACCACTGACTGGGTGGGCTGGAGAATGCCAGGAGACCCTTCCTCTGCCCCAACATAGCTCCCATTCCAGTTCCAAGGTGTCTAAAAGGTCACCAGCCACGGAGCAGATTAAGTACTGCCTTCCCCCTAAAGTTACTACGACTTCTCTTAACGGTGTTTTTTCCCAGCAAAAATGTCACCAGCAAAAGAACTTGGTGGTGACACTAACCAGAGCTGGGCATGGTGGTGCCCAGGAGTACTTGGGAGGCTGAGACAGGAGGAGTAACTTAGTGAGATGCTGTTTCAAACAAAATTAAAATAGGACTGAGGGGAGCCGGGCGTGGTGGCGCACCTTGTAATCCCAGTACTTTGGGAGGCGGAGACCGGAGGATCCGGGTTCGCGGCCAGCCTCAGTTCTCTCTCTCTCTTTCTCTCTCCCTGTCTCTCTCTCTCGTTCCCTGTCTCTCTCTCTCTACTTAGTGAGGCCCTCCGCAACTTCGTGAGACCCGGTTTCAAAATAAAGTATAAAAAAATAGGGCCGGGGGTGTAGCGTAGAACGCCCCTGGGTTCAATCCCCAGTACCGCAAAAAAAAAAAAAAATAGTACTGAGGGTATAGATCGGAGGTAGAATGTCTCTGGGTTCAATCCCCAGTACCTCAAAAATAAAGGGAAGAAAGGAAGGAAGAAAAGGAGGCAGAGAAGAGGAGGAGGAGGAGGAAGGCAGAAAAAGAGATTAGGAGTACTGAAAATAAACCACCCATCTTTCTGACTTCCCAGGTGCAAGAAACTTCCAGACTGTAGCATCTGAAGGATCTTCCCATTCTGTCCTAGAATCTAATTCTGTTTGGGAGAGATTTCACGTGCCACCATGCCTGGGTTCACCTCCAGGGACACAGCTTAATGCGAGACAAGAGGAACAGACTAGAATGAGCAGATGCAGGGAGATGTTGAGAACTTGTTCTCAACGGGGCACCTGCAGAAAGAAATTCATTCTTCCTATCTTAAGGGATCCCTGTCACACACAAGTGTGCCACCAGGACCTTAGAAGCCCTCAAACACAAAACTGAGATGTAGGGGTGGCAGAAAATGCACCCTGCTAAGAGACAAGCAGGAATCAGATGTCTAAGAGGGTTGGTGAAAATTTGTATCACCCTGAAGCGGGAGAGACGTGCCTGCTTCACGTACACTTTTAGAAAAAAGGCAAGCTGTAAAATTTTGACAGTGAGAAATCTGGGGGAACAGGACAACATTTTTAGGAGAGAACAGGTCTGTAGAGCTGTGTTGAAAGAAAATGGCAGTCCAGGGGGGGGGGTGACGTTTTGTGATCTCTGGC
This sequence comes from Glis glis, assembly GCA_004027185.1. Classification (NCBI taxonomy): domain Eukaryota; kingdom Metazoa; phylum Chordata; class Mammalia; order Rodentia; family Gliridae; genus Glis; species Glis glis. The sequence goes on from PVJS01005786.1 coordinate 4,956, forward strand.
AAAAAGCAGGACAAATGCTGAGAGAGCTGGTATGCACGGAAGAGATGACAACAAGAGGGGAATGGGTGAAGGAGAAACAAGAGGAGAGGAGAAAATAGAACTTTAGTTTTTTATTGTCATAAAAAGATAAAAGGAGCTGGGCGTGGCAGTGCACACTGTAATTCCAGTAACTGGGAGGCTGACAAAGGGGGATCGCAGGTTCGAGGCCAGCCTCTGCAACTTAGAGAGGCCCTCAGCAACTTAGTGAGACCCTGTTTCAAAATAAAATATAAAATAGGGCTAGGGGTGTAGCTCAGAGGTAGAATGCCCCGTGTTTAATCCCCAGCCACTCAACCCCTAAAAAATAAAAGCTGGAATGTCTTGTAAAAAGTATTTGTCTTGCTTGACAGAGGAAAATATAAATTTGTATAGTATATAAGTGAATCTATAATAAGAAACACCTGTGTACATTGAAGCACTTTGAAAAAATAATGTGCTATATTCATAAGTTATTATTAAAATGACTGAATTTGTCCCCCTTATCCAAGACTTCTCTCCTATAATTTTTCTTGCTTTGGCTCTTTTGGGGCTTCTTCCCATTTCCAGTCATGTTCTGAACATCTCTATCTTGAAAGCCATCCCCCCAAAAAGGCCTTATTTAATGCTTTCTCTTCTCTTCTACCACTAGCCCATCTTTGCCTCTCTTATAGTAGCCAAAACTTAGCACACATGTTCTCCACTTGCTATATTCAATTGTACAAGTCCTCTGTCCTTCCTTCCCTTACTTCTTAATTTCAGCAATCCAGCTTCTGCAGAAATATATTTTACTGGCAGGGCATGGTGGTGGATGCCCATAATCCCAGTACTTGGCAGGAGGAGACAGGAAAATTGAAAAGGCCTTGAACCTTTGAACCTTGAAAATTGAAAAGGTTCGAGGCCAGCCTCGGCAACTTAGTGAGGCCCTCAACAACTTGGTGAGACCCTGTTTCAAAATAAAAAGGTCTGGGGGTGTAGTTCAGAGGTAGAATGACCCTGGGTTCAATCCTCAGCACCAAAAAAAAAAAAAGAGGAGGAGGAGGAGAAATAATGTATTATGTGGTATTATATGTTCATGGTATAAAAGCTTCCTTCCAACCACATCTAAACCCTTTTTTCAAGCCAGGCGTGGTGGCGCACGCTTGTAATCTCAGTACTTGGGAGGTTGAGACATGAGGATCCGGGTTCGCAGCCAGCCTCAGCTACTTAGTGAGGCCCTCCGCAACTTAGTGAGACCCTGTTTCAAAACAAAGAATAAAAAATAGGGCTGGGGGTGTAGCCCGGAGGTAGCATGCCCCTGGGTTCAATCCCCAGTACCGCCAAAAAAAAAACACCCTTTTCACACTTTATCCTCTTCGTTTGCCTACCACATCTTTAACTACTGCAAACACCCATCCTTAACTGCCCTTACTTGTTCTCAGATTCTTCCCTTTTTCTTTTGTTGTTTTTTCCCTCATCCCAGACCCTACAGTGACAATATTCTCTTTGCACCACTATCCCTACAGGGTAACAAACCAAAGCAATCCCTCAGAGCCTTATACTTGGGAGTCACAGCTCCATTGTTTCTGATCCAGACCAAACACTTAAGGACGTGGATCTTGGCCAATGTCCAGAGAAGCCCCTACATTTTCATGTGGATGTTGTTTTCTTTCATTTGACTAGGACAGACATACATCACCATAAGCCAGAAGACGTCACTTACTCTGAGCATTGTGATCAGCCTCGATTATTTTCTATCATAATTTTTGTCTCCAAAAGTTGTGTGGCTTTGTAGGTGGTATACCAGATGGCTGGGAGGATGCATGGGACTGGGCTGGGTTTATTTCCTCTTTTCCCTGATTTGTGGGAACAAAAGAGCCCTGAGTTCTACTCGCTGTCATCTACACCAAATGTAAGAGAGTCCTCTGAAGGTATGTATACAAAACAAAATAAACAAACATTTGGCAGCAAATGCCTCTGAGAAAGAGAATTGGATAGCTGTTTGAAAGAGGTGAAAGATTTTTCACTACAACTGTTCTATCTTTTGACTCATGTACTGTAGCCATGTACCACGGATTAGAAGAGTGACTTGTAAGTAGAAAACGCATAAAATATTTTGCTAGACCCTACTGCTCTAGAAATAAATGGAGATATAATCCCTGCTTTCCAGGGAGATGGGACATTATTTTAAAAGGAAAGAATAGGTAGTTTGTTTATTCTGGTTCCTTCACAAACTTGCTGCCTAATATTGGCCAAATCATTTCACTATTCTGATTTCAGTTTGTAGAAATCAGTTCAGTTCTTATGGAAAGAGAAGACTGAATAAAATAACTACCTATCTCATTCCATCCACTTATCCAAGAAATTTTTAATGAGAACTGAGCTATCTTTTGCTATATAACCACCTTAAAACTTAGATGCCTAAAACATGCCATTTAGTTAGCTCATGTTCCAACGGAGGGGCAATCTGACCTGGGCTCAGCTGGCTGTCTGTTAGGACAACAGAGGCAACGGGGCCACGTGGTTCTCATGTGGCTAGCTAGCCTGGGCTTGTTTACATGGCAGCTTGAGATGGCAAGAGCAAGAGCAATAAGAGAGCAAAATCTCATTGAAAATGTTCTTTTCAAGAAGGGACATATGTTTTCATTAATATGCACAACCTCGGGAGTAGTGGGGACACAAAAGGGACTCCAATGACAACAGAGAACCCTCAGTAGTGCAAGGGAAGGGGAAGGGCAAGAAAGAAGTGAATCTATGGAATTACTATCATAAACAATGTGTACATATGAGATTATACCAACATCATTCTCAGTGCTACATGGAGGGGGATAGGTGGGGGGAGGGACACATAAAAAAAAGAAAATTAACACTAAAATGAGATAGAATTACCCATAGAACAGTATAGATAAAATAAGAAATACTGCTAATATCTAATATTGTGAAGGATGTAGAGCTCTTAGAACCCCAACAACAACATTGTATATCAACTAGGAAACTCTTATTATATAATGGAATTGTTAATTTTGTTAATTATGATGACAGTCTTATTGTGACATAAAAACTGCCTTTACATTTTCAAGATGCATACCAAGATATACTGGAGTAAAATGTTATAATTTCTTGATTTTTCGAAGAATAATTCATCAAGAAAAATAAAGTTAATATCGAAATGCTAAAAAAAAGAAAATGTTCTTTTCAAATCTCTGCTTGCATTAAATTAGCTAATGCTCCATTAGCAAAATTAACTTAAGCCCAGATTTAAGGAGTTAAGAATAAGACTCCAAACTTGATAAAAAAAATCTCTAAAGTCAATTGCCAAGGGATCATAAAAGGAGAAATAACTTGAAGCCATTTTTGCAGCCTACCACAAGCATCCTTTCTGTGTCAAGTTCTTCCCTTCATGCAATTTACATTTCCTTCTTTCTGCCACTGAGTTTCTACTGCCAACAAATGATCAGTACAAAAATTTGGAGCAAAATGGACCATGGGCCAGTTCTCAAAGGAAAGTGATCAGGTCTGTAGCATTACTGTAGTTGGGTAAGCAAAATCTTCTTGAGATAGACTATTGTGGACACACTTTCCAAAACATTTATTCCGATTTCGTTTTCTTGGTAAATTTTACCTGAAAACTCCATTTGCAGATTCCAGTGACTGCTCCTGTGTTTTGACCTCTCAGGAGAGTGGGAGGAAGCAGTGACCATGAACAGATCTCCCTTGTTGGGGCTCATGGACTCCTGTTTTGTTTTGTTTAACTGCAGCTTGTAGAGCTATATGTCTCCCTGACCACTGGGAACAGCAGGAATCAATCAACTAACCATGGGTTCTAAACACGTACATCGTTCCTAGCACCGTGCCAGATATTGCAGGGATAAAAGGAGGCAAAATATCATCCCTTCCATCTGGAAGCTTGGCATGCAATTAGGAAACATGCCCACACGCACACACACACATGCATGAACACACACAAAGAAAGAAAACTCACAACACCAGGTAGCAAACGAAATGAAGATGTTGAGTCCACACTTTCCTCCAAGTATCAGGTTTCTCCAGGTGTTCCAGCTGTTCTTACACTATCTACTCCCCATTTCCTGCTGTGTCAAGGGTCCCATAGTAAATTAGCCTGTGGAGAGGAAATGTTACTCATCCTGACATCACTGTGCTCATCACACCCTTGCACACACCTGCTCGCAACCTCATGTCCCTCACACACCTGTCATCACCCACCAGACACCCCTCTTCTCCCCTTTACATCGGCCCATAAATCCACATCCTCATTTTTCCATTTAGATAAGGCGTTCCTTCCCAGACATAGAAACCCAGAATGAGAAGGAAATGTCACTTTAGAAAACAGTGGAAAAAAGCCATGAGCAAAGGTTTCCATTTTTCCTCCTTGACAGTTAATTCTAAAGAGAAATCCAAGTCCCTGTAGACAATGACCCAAAGGGCAAAGAAACCTTGGAAAGGGAAGTTCCCTGCTAGAGAGAGCACTTGCCTGGGGCTCAGAGGTCCTGGGTTCCATAGACAGAGCTGACATTTCTCTGTGTGTCACTGGGGGATGATTGCTCTGAGTTTTCTTACTTTCAAAGGAAAGTCATGAATTGTACACATCCCCCATCTCCTTCCGAGGGTGGTTATTATCTTCCAAGATGATAAGTATGCAAAACCATTTTACCAAATGTAAATTACTGTTATCAATGAGTTAACAGTTATATATAAAGCCGGGGTGATACCCAAAGTATTTGTTGACTGATATGGCACTGGCATAAATTAATCAAAGACAGTCGCAATAAACATCCGCTGCTTTATCAACGATGCTTACCAGCAGAATACCTGCCCATCCCTGCAGAGCTACATATGCTATAGTAGGAAAGTGCTATGCCCAGAAAAGTAGATCCGTGGACAAGGCCAGTGTGGGGCCAGCCCCAGCTCCAAAATCAATACTTGGGCTGAGTGTAGAGCTCAGCCTGGGTAGAACACAGGATTACCAATCACAAGGACCTGGGTTTTATCACCAGAACCAAAAGCTAACTAGCTAAATAATTACACAAATAAATACTTATTGCAATAGAGAGAGAGAACCCAAACGCTAATAAAAGAATTTTGAAACTTCGAAACCCCAAATTGAAAAAAAGCAAGATCATAATAAAAAATTAATAAAATGAAAGTGGGCTTTTTTGTTTTTGCTTCTTGCTACTGAGGATTAAATTTGGGGGTATTCTATCTCTAAGCTACAACCCCAACCTTTTTATTTTATTTATTTAGTTAGTTAGTTAGTTAGTTTGTGGTACTGGGGATGGAACCCAGAGGCATTCTACCTCCAAACTGTATCCCCAGCCCTATTTTTTATTCTTTACTTTGAAACAGGGTCTCACTAAGTTGCAGAGGGCCTCACAAGTTGCTGAGGCTGGCCTTGAATCTGCGATCCTCCTGTCTCAGCCTCCCAAGTACTGGGATTACAAGCGCGCACCACCATGCCCAGCTTATTTTTTATTTTAAGACAGGGCCTCACTACATTGCTGAGGGTCTCACTAAGTTGCTGAGGCTGGACTCGAGCCTGCAATCCTTCTACCTCAGCCTCCCAAGTAGTAGGATTACAGGCATGTGCAACTGTGGCCGGCTAAAAGTGTAACTTTAATAGTTACATGCCAATGCACGTTTCAGCACCATTCACTGTGTAAAAGTGTAACGACTGTCTAGAAGCCTTCAGCAGACATTCACCTAAAAAGTGACTGAATGTAAAAAAAATCCATCGACTGCTATGTGAGCGCCTTGTCTTCACTGGGGCCAAATGAATTTTGTTTTCTTGAGGCTAATGATCAAAGAGGTTTCAAACAAGATGCCCAGAGACTACTATCATCAGGATTCATCATCGTGATACACAAGAAGACACCATCTTTTCAAATGTCGTAATTCATCAGACCTTGCAATAAATCCATACCGGTGGGCTTCAGAAGAGCTGATCCATGAGACGTCCTCCTAGTAAGTAGAAAACATCTGAACTTAGGCTCCGGTAAGAGCCTGAGAGCCCCACTGCTCAGGCTGATTCGTATCTAGGCGCGTTTGGCAAACCGATGTGCTGGGCTTGCCAAGTGTCTATTTGAATGAGGGATGAAGAAACCTCCCAGGAGAGAAGTCATTCCAAGGGAAGAGAAGGTCAACCAGATCAGCACAGCTGATAGGGTCAGGGAAGGGACAGTCTAAGACTGTCAGAGTCCTGGAGAGGTGGTGAGGATCGGTGGCTCCAGGAGGGAGAGTTTGGAGTTCTTAAATTTGGGGGCATGAGCTGCACTGCTTTGGCAAACTCCTCTGCACCCACATGCATATCACCACGATCCCACTTGCCTCTGGGACCTCAAGTGTCCAGGACTGAACTAACTCTGTGGGAGACAGCTCCACAGACCCAGAGGCCGCAGCAGCCCACGGGAGCAGCCGGGAGCGCCCAGCAGTGGTGCCTGCCCCAGGGAGCAGAATTTGTAAATGTAGCTTGATGGACTCCAGCGCCTGGGCTGGAGGTAGGGTGCAGGGAAGGCAAGTCCAAGGATCTGGAAGACATATCAATTCCTGAGAATGTTGGCGTGCCCTGGGCTCAGATCTCAGGCCTACCACCTTGCCTCTTCTCCATCTCCTCCCATGCGAAAGGCCAGCTCTATGCCAGCGACTTCAATTTTCTAGCTCCCTCCCACATCTTCCTTCTGCACTTCAGGCTCATATAACTAACTGGTTACTGGGTGTACTGGGTATCGCCATTTGGATACCAAACTTAAACTGTCCAAAATACAACCCTCAATCATCTCTCTTCCCAAACATCTTGAAACTATTGCCTTCTTTATCTTGGTTGGTATGAACTTCATTCATCTGTTGATTAGATCCCAAAACTGGCATTCATTCTTACCTCCTTTCTTTCTCTCACAGTCCATATTCAGTTCGTCAGCAAATGCTAGAAGTCAGGAACTGTTTCCTGTTTCTACAGATTCTACTTTGGTCTAAGGAACCATTATCTCTGGTCTGGACCACAAGGAACTGGGACTGAAACACTTCTCTTTCTAGTGTCAGGGGACATAAACAAACAAAAAGCTAGTAATTCAGTTTCTGTTGAAAGCAGAAAAAATCTGTCAAAGGAACCTTGTAAGGATGTATCTGCTAAACATCCCTCGAGTAGAATTCATGGAAGCAGGAGCTTTTCCTATCAAAGTCCTCCCGTTGAGTCAGGACCCAGCACACCTCCACGCTCACACACAGTCTTTCTTGGCAGCACTAGCCTGGAGGGCCCTTTTCTGGCCCTGAGTCCTATAGCGCTGACTGTACATATAGTTTATTTGGCATTTCATCACATTCTATTTTAGGTTGTCCCACTCATCTTTTCATGCATTTTTTAAATATACTTTTATTGGTGCACTGTAATCTCATATCATAATGTAGTTCAGAATTAATTACATTATACACCACACAGCACTTGGTGAGCTTCCCCCCACCACACACACACACACACACACACACACACACACACACACACACTTCCTCCCCACTCCCTTCCCTTCCCCATACATGATATTGAGATTGGCGTTGATCATTTCGCATATGTGCATAACATCAGAGGAAGTGTTTCCTTCATTAATTCTCCCTTCAACCACCTCCACCCTCCTCCATCCCTAAACCCCCCTCCTCCATCCCTCCACTGGGGTTTCTCCTCCATTATCTAAAGCCCCTCTTGTTTTTCATGCGTTTTCATCTTGTCCCTCCAGCTGAACAACGAGGGGAGGTCCTGGCTTGATCCACACGTGGGATTCAGATATGTCTGAGCAGGCGGGCCTGCATGAGTAACAGGTAGGGTCAGCATGTTATCTTCATGGAAGGGTTTTGCTAGTGATTGTGCGTGTGAGTGAGGGTGTTATTCCAAGGTGGGAAAGAAAGGAGATGAGGGATGCGGGAAAGCCTGGTTTCTGACTTTCTGTATTAGTTCTCTGCTCAGCCTTTCAGCTCAGGTCTGAACCCAGTGGTGAGAAGAACTCGTAGCAGAGCCAAGGGGATTTCTTCTTGAGCAAGATTTGAGACAAGGAGCTAAGATGTTCTGCCTGGACAGCCCTGTGATTAGTAGAAGCAGAAAGCATGCGAGCTAGGCATGCCGCCTACTTCTCAGAGCGGCTCAGCCTTGAGTAGCTCAGGGAAGGCCATAGCCGGACAGAGACGATTTGGATCCTGTTAAAAAGTTAAAAGAATTCCAGGCTCCCTTCAATGACAGGTGGGCTGAAATATTCACTAGCAGTTTATATTGGCATTTTACGTCGTTAATTCAACTCCCTTCTGAATCCCTAATGAGGAGAGTGGAGAGTCGTGTATGGGGTTTATGCTTCTACATTTTTCAGGGAGTTAATATGACCTGGAGAGATTCGAACTGTTACTTTCACAGTGACATCTTTTGTATCCACAGACCAGTGCAGCATGGGAAGCCTGAACCCCAGGACAAACTCCATAGGTGGAAAGTCTTGGCATTCATTCATGTGGAACATCCCAGACACTGAGAGAGTAGATCCTGGTTAATTAGACTTTTTGGCCTTTCGAAATGGGACTATCGGAATCCAAACTGGGAGTCAGATCCAGGAAAGTCATATAACCTTGCTGAACTTAATTTTCCTTACAGTAAAAAGTAGAATTCCCCAGCCTAACTTCTGTGTTTGGGGGCACAAGCCTGTAATCTCAATACTTGGGAGGCTGAGACAGGAGGATCACAGGTTTGAGGCCAGCCTCAGAAACTTAGCAAGACCCTCAGCAACTTAGTGAGACCCTATTTCAAAACAAAAAAATAAAAATAAAAAGGGCTGGGGGTGTAGCTCAGAGGTAGAATACCTCCGGGTTCAATTCCCAGTACCCCCTCACAAACTTATAATGCACTACACACACTATACACTTAAAATACTATTATTCTCATAATGTATCTACACACAAAACTAAAAATTAAGCATTGAGATAGTTAGTTGGAAATATTGACATTTTTCAAAAATTTACTTCATTTGCTAAGTGTTTGTAACAAAACATAGTCGATTAATTTCTTAATTCACCTTGCACCATTGAAATGAAAAAGAAAGCCAAAGAAGTCAGCTTTTGGCTTTTTTGAGTGTTTAAGGCTGGTCACTCATTATTGAAATGTCCCTCACGTCATGAGGGTCTCTGCATCAAACCCTGATAACATAATATTACAACCTGAAGGCGACTTTATTATTTGTAAAATAAAAGCTATCCCAGGTTAAGTTACTTCCTGCTTATCATCCTCTGGATTCCTATGCCAGACGATGCTCCGCGCCCTTCTGAGGTTCCTTACCTTGAGACCACATGTCACTCTCTCAGCTATGAAGCGAAAGGATATTGCCCAGTGCCCTATTCCTTCCCCGGCACACGTGTCTTCCCTCAGAGGCAGCTCCTCCAGGACTTCTGTGTCTGCAGGAAGAAAGACTTTTACAGATATCACATTAAAATCACATTTTTTGTTCCCATCAGACATTTTTCTGACAAGGCCATTCAACTTGTATAATAATAATGATGATGATGATGATAATAATAATAATAATAATAAGCTCAAAGGAAGTAACAAAGGTCTGAATAAGCACATTTCTTCATACATGGATTTTTTAAAATTTTTATGTCTTTTTAATTGATACATAGTTAACCTACCATAAAATGCACAGATCTGAAGAGCGTTCAAAGTTTTGACAGCTCTGTATGTCAAGTAACCAGCCAAAATAAGACATAAAATTGCGAGTGATGGGAGATCTGTCTTGACGCTGCTTCTGCCTGAGCTAGCTGTTGTGGTATACATAGAGATTTCCTGAGTAAATGAAATTTCAGTAGATTTATAGAGAACAGAACTTAACACTAATCATGTCCAAGTCCAATACTAATTTGGGGGTTCAGATATTTAGCAGATTCATATACATTTTTAGACATTTTCTGATTGTAAAGATAACTACTAGTGCTTGGTGCAAAAAAAAAGTAGAAAATACATATATGTGTATAAAAGAAAATAAAGGTCATGTACAATCCTATCACCCGGATAAAATCAATATCAGCCTTGTGTCTTTTTCTTTTTTTTGTACTGGGGATTGAATTCAGGGGCATTTTACCTCCAAGTTACGCCCCCCAGACAGCCCTTTTTATTTTTTCTATTTTGAAACAGGGTCCTACGAAGTTGCTGAGGCTGACCTCGAATCTGTGATCCTCCTGTCTGGACCTCCCAAGCACTGGGATTATAGGTGTGCACCACTGCACCCAACTTCAGTTTTATGTCTTAAAATCTTTTTTTAAATATATATTTGATAGATAAGTGAAAGAAAGATAGATGATAGATGGATGATAGATAGATAGATAGATGATAGATAGATAGATAGATAGATAGATAGATAGATAGATGATAGATGTGTGTATGTGTATTTATTAAGTAGAATCTTACTGCATATGCTGTTTTATGTCCGTTGCATGATAGGAGTTTCTGATCTGAGGGATGGTACTCTGGGTCCAGCCTGTGCATAATGCCTCACACAGACTGGAGGTCACTGGAGAAGACAAGCTGAGCCCAGCCACAGCCTGCAGAGAGACCTGCCACCCACAGCCCCTTGGAGCCTGCCTGACCAGCATTCTGCAAACCAGGAAACTGACAGGAAGCTTCCGAATGAATGTCAAATGCAGGACTTGTAAAACATTGAAGGAAATTTAGATATCAGTATGCATGAGCCTCTCTCTTCTGGCCAATTATTGAACTCCCCTTGTGAACAAATCCTTCGCAGCAGCTCCTGGCGTGAGATGTTTACCGCGGGTGCCATAAATAGCCTGCCCATGAAGACCAGCATGGAGTTCTGCGAGTGTGTCTAATCCTGCCATCCAAACTCAGTGTGATTCTGAGGCTGTGCACGGAAAAACTGGATTTGCGAGACAAAACGGCTACAGTCTAAACCCAAGAGATGAATTTCTGCAGGCAAATTTATTCAAGGTCATTATTTTATCTGCTTCTTTGATTAATATTTTCACAGACCTTCAGGTTCCATGTTGCCAGTTCTTTCCACCCTCAATATAAAATCCTCCCCCGCCCAGACACACAAAGAAATATTAGCTTTGTAATCTTCTAGTAACACTCCCCTCTCCCCACCCCCATCCCCCCCCAAAAAAAGTATGTTGCCTGTGTTGAATAGAGCACAGGTCCCAAAAGGGAGAAGTAAGGAGAGATCATCCCCAGGCCATTTGAAAGATAAGGGCTGTGTTAACAGAGGCGGGGGAGGGGAGAGAAAAGAAAGAAATTGATTCCGAGTGAATTCAGCAAAAGAAAGCCTGTGATTCAGCAAAAGGAAGGCATGGGCCATTATGTTTAGCTCACAGACACACAGCTGCAGCTGGGGGAGACCGCGCTCTAATCTCAGCCTCTCAGCCAGCCAGCAGCAAGGAACATTACTCATAGCTATTCTTTCTTTCTTTTTAGGAAATCCAGCTCCGAGGGAAGAGCCCATGCTGTCGAAAAGAAGCTACCTATGAAGAAAAATGAGAACAATTAGGCCCTAAATCTGAACCAGAAACTTTCTCGCAGCTGAGACTCTAAAACCAAAATGGAGATAATGCTAATGATTATGTTTTATAGCCTCAACAATGCCTCACATCTGGAGGAGATCCAAAACCCTCGGCAGGCTGTCATGTTGATGGAAGGGTCCCTGCAGAGACCCAGCTGCTTCTGAGGAGAGCCACATCTGGAGAACAGCTGCATATCAATCCCTGCAACCCAGAGCAGCAAGGCAAGAGAAACCATCTGCAAGGGCACCGTCCACCTGGAGCCTCCTCCCAGCTCCAAGGATTCAGCAGGGCTGGGCGTCACCCTTGCTAACTAATTGACATGCAATAAAAGCCTCACTCTCTGTCAACTCTGGGGAAGATGATCTGGACCATCCAGCTCTCGGATTAGCTGAGGGGTTTTGACACATTTAAGCACCAACTTTTGTTTATTATACAGAGGCAAACATTAAATGCATCTCTGGATTCCCTGACTTTCTCATTCCAATTAACCACTTATTACCAATGTTACACCTTCGATCCATCCTGAATCCATCAGCATGGAAAGATGTATGGGGTGTCCGTGGGCTTTTGTTGGAGAAACTCCCAAATCATCCTCTGCATACAGCAGTATGTGAGTTCAAGCACATACACACACAGAGAGACGTGTGCACGCACACGCACGCACCCCTGGGGAGAGGGGGGAGAGAGAGGGACGGAGAGATGGCACTGTAATAGAAATTAACAGTCTGTACTATTAGTTCCACCCCTCCATTAAAACTAGCAATGTGACTTTGAATTATTTATCACAACTCTGTGTCTCAATGTTCTTGTAAAATGAGGGAGGATCAGTAATTGTTCATTAAGATCTGACCAAATTGTAATATTAATTCTGTAAGAATTAAATTTTTCTAAATTCCTTCCTCCTTCTCCTCCTCCTCCTCCTCTTCTTCTTCTCTCTCTTTCCCTCCTCCCTCTATTTCTCTCTCCCCCTTCTTTCCTCTTTTCTTTCTTTCATTTCAATTTCTAATTATCCATTATGTGAAGTGTCAAGACAAATGACCCAAGTCAATCTGAAAGGCTGAGATTCAAACAAACTCCAAGATGCAAGCTCGACTAAACATTCAAGTGTGCATTTTCAATTAGATGGCATGGTACCTTAAATATTATTTTCACATAATTATAACACTTTTTAATCATCACAGTCAGCCCCCCCCAATATTTGAGAATTCTTGCACGTATCCAGAAGATGGGAAAAAGAGAGATCACCATGCTCCAAAATAGCCCGCGACATCTTCTAAGAGGCAGTGCATGAGGGATGAAAGATTTGGATTCAGAGGGTTAAGGAAGGTTCACCAATTGGAGGGAGGGGTGCAGTATGCACAAGGGCAAGCACAGAGAAGAGATGTGGTCTGCACCAGGCAGAGAAAGACACACAACAGAGGCGGCACTCCTTGGTGCCCAAGGGAAGCCGAAGCAGCCCGCAGCACTTCGGGAAGGACTTGGGCAAGACCGTGTAACTGGAAAGCACTAGCCCAGGTGGAAGGACTTAAACTCAAATTTTATAAACTACTTATTGAGCAAAACAAATTGGGTCTTCAAGCAAGACAGGCCAGTAGGACCGCAGAGTGACCTTGCACAATTATTTAAATGGCTCGCTGTTTTATTTTTAAAAGAGAGGTAAAAAGGAATCAGAATTATATGGCCTTCATAAAAAAAATAAGTCAACTTAAGGTCTTGATGAATAAAACATGATGAGGTTAATTTTAAATCCCTTTTATGCTATCTGTCTTCTGAAGAATTTTCCATTGTCCTTGTACAATCATGTAAGTTATCACATTGGGGATTTTTTGCTCATCTATAAATAGCTCCTTCACCCATAACCCAAGGGATGACAACCTACTTTTATTATTTAAACATGCCTCCAACTATGGAAAAGCTATTTCCCGGAAGTCCAAGCTGCCACAGCAACACTGCTGTCAGTTAGCCCGAGAGGCATATGCTGGGCAAATGTTGCGGTAGAGAGGGTTTCTATGCTGAGCCTTATTCTGATTCAGCAGAAGGAAAAGCAAGAAAGAAAACCGGCAATATACTGCGAGGGAGAAATCATCATGGCAGCCAGTGCTAAGAGTAATTACCAAAATCAGGAGCCAGAAGATTCATGCTTATTCTTCAGAGGGTCCCCAGGACTCAGGATGAGCCAAGAGATAAACCAAACCATATCAAAGATTCTTACTGATAAACCATGTTCACAGTTCAGGTTATCTGCTTCCATGAATTCAATGAGCTCTTCCCTGATCAACCTGGTCTGGCAACACTGAAGCGTTAGCTACAGAGTTTCAGGATTTCCACTCCAGAGTGAAGTTGTCATTAGCATGCAACTGGAAGCAGAGAGCTCAGTTTCCCTGTCTGCACCAAGTACTCAAGTTCTTCGCAGTACTAGAACACTAGTATCTCTGCATCAAACAGTTACAATAACAAAGATGCAGAGTGCTGAAAACAATGCCCGACATACAGTAAGTGCTCAAAGATGCTTGGCTATATGCTTATCATCATCGTGTTTCAGGGGATGGCTGAGACTCACTTTTTTGGAGGGATTGCCGCTGGCTACACACATGACGCCCACCACAGCCTTGTTCTCTGTCAAGGCCACAGACACTGTCCTCTCCAGCGCTTCATCCTTCTGTGTCCAAAGGCTTCCACGCCTCTTGCCCCTCTGTCAAACCTCCCTCCCTTCCAGACTTTTCTGCTGGGCGTTTTAGAATCCCTCTTCTGTGGGATAATTTTTCTCTCAATACTACATCTTCCCTCATCTTGGATGATTTAAACATCTGCCCAAGTGACGGAACATTCAACCATCGAATCAAGAATTGCGAACTTGAATGTCAAAAAGGGCAAGGCAGAAAGTAGAGCCGGGCGTGGTGGTGCACGCTTGTAATCCCAGTACTTTGGGAAGTGGAGACCAGAGGATCTGGGTTCGCGGCCAGCCTCAGCTCTCTCTCTTTCTCTCTCTCCCCCTGTCTCTCTCTCTCTCTCTCTACCTAGTGAGGCCCTCCGCAACTTCGTGAGACCCGGTTTCAAAATAAAGTATAAAAAAAAAAATAGGGCCGGGGGTGTAGCGCAGAAGTAGAACGCCCCTGGGTTCAATTCCCAGCACCGCAAAAAAAGAAAAAAAAAAGTAGAAAGAGACAAAAGAAACCCATCTGACAGTGTAGATGAGAGAGCAAGCACTAACGACACAGGCATTAACTCAGGGTGGCGGGGAGGGTGGCGAACCAGAGTAAACAGCCCTATCTCAACACCAGGAGGATACACCGCAAGAACGTGCACATTTCTAAGGAAACTAGAAATCCAAGATTTTAAAATGTGGGTGACTACTTCATTTAAAAAAGGAACAATAGAACCGGATGTGGTGGTGCATGCTCATAATCCCAGTACTTGGGAGGCTGAAACTGGAGGATCTGGGTTCGCGGCCAGCCTCAGCTACTTAGTGAGGCCCTCCATAACTTAGTGAGACCCTGTTTCAAAATAAAAAATAGGGCTGAGAGTGTAGCTTGGAGGTAGAATGGGTTCAATCCCCAGTACCACAATAAATAAATAAATAAATAAATAAATAAATAAATAAATAAATAAAATTTAAAAAGAAACAATAACAGAATGCAAGCCAAATAAAGTCAGTCTATAGGCCAAATCCTGTTCCTGAACAGCCAGGTTGAAGACAAGACCTCCGATTCCTGTCTCCTAGGCAGTATCCTTTTCTCCTGGCTTCCACGTTGTCCCCACTGTGTCTTCTATCCCTGTTTTCAACTGGGTAATTCTTATACATCCTTCAGATCTCATCCTAAGCTTCACCCCTGACTCTCCATTTCCCATTACCCTTCCTATTGCTGATCTACATTTTCTTCTAGGCTCTCAGCATGAGGAAGGCGGGCACCTTAACTGTCATGTCACCATCATGTCCCCTCACTCAGCAGAGCACCTGGCACTCTGGAGATGTTCAAGACATATTTGTAAAATTAATCAAAGAATAATTCACCGATCCCTGGGGTGCAATCCAATCCCAACCCTAGTCCCATAGACACATTTTCCAAGGCCCACCGGTTGCCTTCACCCAGACAGACTCTCCGAAGATAAAACATACCACCTCTGTGGGGGTTTTAAGGATATGTCTACAAATTCTCCCTTCAAGAGAGGTGAAGCTTAATTTCCTTCCCTTGAAGTGTGGATTTAACCATGTGCTTCTAACACAGACAGTGCAGCACAAATGTTTGTATATCACTTCCAAGACTGGATTATAAAAAGACTATGACTTCCGTTAGGGCTCAAGCTCTTACCTCCCCTCTTTCCTCCCTCTATCCTGGTTCCTCCCCTTCTCCCTATCCACCCTCCTCCCCTCCCCTTCTTCCTCCTCCTTTTCCTCTCTCCTT
Organism: Glis glis; assembly: GCA_004027185.1. Taxonomy (NCBI): domain Eukaryota; kingdom Metazoa; phylum Chordata; class Mammalia; order Rodentia; family Gliridae; genus Glis; species Glis glis. The sequence continues at coordinate 20,900 of PVJS01005786.1, forward strand.
CTGCCTCTCCTGCATCCCTTGCTCTGGGGAAAGCCAAGTTGAATGAGGTCCAATGGTAAAGCCCATGTGGCCAGAAACTACCACCTCCCACAACAGCTGAGAGAAGCTTGGAAGAGGATCCCCAGACCCAGTCAAATCTTTAAATGACAGCAGCCTGCACTGACAGCTTGACTGAACCCTCGGGAGACTCCCTGAGCCAGAACCACCCAGTCAAGCTGCTCCCTGATTCCTGTCGCTGAGACATAACAAATGTTTGCCCTTTTAAGCCACCGAGCTTGGGGAGGGTTTGTTAGGCAGCAATAGATAGCTAACAAAACATCTGGACCCTGAATGCATGACCATACATCCTTCTCCCTCTCTACCCCTGCCTCCAAACTCAGTCCACCTCTGAAGTCCCTATTGCAATTAATGGTTTACTCTTTTGGAGTCGCCAACGCCTACACACTCAGGGTCCTCTTTGACTCTCCTCCCTGCCTCCTTGAGCCACACCCAGTTAGTTGTCAAGTCCTATTTATAGTTATGCTGCAATATATTTTGCTCATTCCCCTCTCTCCACTCCTATCACTATGTCTCTATTTTACACCCTCCTTACTCTTTTCCTACACCTCCTAACTTATTTCCCCGTCTTTTTCCTCTCTGCCTTTGAGGCATCAGCCAGGATTTCAGGTAAATTTTTATTAAAATAGGTCATTCGCCTAATTAGAAATGCTAATAGTTTTCCATTATTAATGGACTGAGATCCAGATATCTTAGAATGATACAGATTAGCCCAGATTCTCTTTCCAACCTAACTTTCCACTGCTGTCTTTCACGTATTTTATGTTGATACAGCAGAAACTTTAGGAATAGTATTATGGCTTGCCGTTTCTTGTTCCGGTCATCTGTTGAAGCTTTAAAATGACCCCCAAGACTTTGGGATGTAAACGCCTACTTTTGTTTAAGCATGATGTTATAAGTCAGGAATTTGGGGACAATTTGGTTGGTTTGTCTCTGATCCACATGGCATCAGAGACATGAAGAGGAGAATTCAGTTCCTGGGTGGCTTCTGTACTTACCTATCTTCCACCATGATACCCCTTGAACTTTTCTTTCCACGTGACAGCTCACCTTCCTGAGCTCCTCCCCGTGACATACGCATAGCATGGTAGCCTCGGGATTACATGGTGGTTATCCTTTGTACATCATTGCTAATTTCTAACAAAGTTTTCTAACACTTATTCCAAGAGACTCAGGCAGAGGTGTGAAGGCTTCTTAGGACGAAGTTTTCGAGATCAGGCAGCATTACTTCTGCCACGTCTCTATTGAATGAGTTTCCAGGCCAGGCAGATTCAAGAAGAGAAGAATATACAAGTGATTCTGGTAAGACTGAGTCTATGTGGTTGTCGACCATGGTGTTCTTGACATCTGAGAAAACCCTTACGATAATTTAAAATATGGGGGAGGGGTCCAGAAAGGAAAACAATAGTCAATTATTAATAGACACATAAGCCCTTGTTTCTTTTTTTTGTGCTTTTTTTAAAAATTTGCATTGTATTTTCTTTTTTTTTTTTTTTGGCAGTACTGGGGATTGAACCCAGGGGCATTCTACCTCTGAGCCCTATTTTTCATTCTTTATTTTGAAACAGGGTCTAAGTTGCGAAGGACCTCACTAAGTAGCTGAGGCTGGCGGTGAACCTGCGGTCCTCCTGTCTCAGCCTCCCAATTACTGGGATTACAAGCGTGCGCCACCACGCCCGGCTTATTGTATTTTCAATGGAGAAATCATCTGTTTACAAAATAGCTCTTGAAAAATACAAGGAGTACAGATACTATAAAACAAAGTAAACTCCAGTCATGAGACACTACATACATCATGCGAAAGCAACAGTCTGATCTCTTTAATTCTAGTTATGAAAACTAGAATTAAAAAGTCACTCCACAGAAAAGATCCAAGTTTCCAGCCTGGCAAAACTTGGATGCAGTTACACGAAACATTTAATAAACTGAATTTTTTTCCCCAATGTGTAAACAAAATGACAAGACTAAGTCTATGCTTGGCAATTTCAATCTAACTCTGAAGCTACACAAAACACACAGACACTGTGTACACTTCCCCTGTTCGTTGACCATCTTTTTATTCTTATGTGGTAGGAGGAAGGGCAAGGTGACTGTGCGGAGCAAAGATGTGGAAAGTAGAAATAGTGTATATGAGACATTATAGAGCATGGTGAAAAGAAAGCCTCAATGAATGCATAGCCTAAGGGGAAGCCCTTCTTCCCATTAGAGCTTGAAATGGTGAAATGTACAACCCCCCCCCAAAAAAGTGCTGCCATTTCCTGTTTTGATTAGAGGAGAGGAAAGAAATTCAAGAAATGAAAGTGGGTTTTAGGAAAACAAATTGGGGACAGAAATACAGCAAATCCATCCAACGTACACACCTAACTCAGTCACCCCTCCCATCCCACCTATCCTAACTAAAATTTCACTTTTAGATAGTAACTTCCCAAATCTAATCCATGTATACCCCAGAAAGAAATGGGCTAAATTCTCTTTTTTGTGTGTGAATCCAAACCTAATTATCTTTTAATATCCAGATGAGTCTCTTTCCATCCATCAAGTCTTCCATGGACACCCTTAGCTCACTACAACCTTTCCCTTTCTTGAAATACAGTCCGTATCGGATTCTCCAGTAGGTTATACATTGTTTAGCATCGTTTTAATGAAATCAGAAAGAAGTAGAGCCAGAAAGGCAATAAGACATGATTTGGACCAATTCTTTAATTTTAAGATGGCAGCATGAAGGTTCATCTTGAGGCTGAAGGACTTGAATGAGGTCACTGCATGAGCAAGGACAGGATTGACCGCCAGACTCTTCCCTGATTCTCTGTCCTTCAGGCACGCAGCAGTCTTGACTCTCTAGGGAGGGTCCAAAAACTCTTCAAGAGTAGAAACATGCCTTCTCTTTTTGTCTTTGACATACTACCTAGCAGGATTAACCATAAGAACTCAACATGTTATGTGGAGGCTGGGAGATAAGTTTTCCTTCCATCTAGATATTAAATTGATTAAAGAGGATGCTGCTCGAGTTGAATCATGTTGCCAGAATACTCCCAGAGACCTAAAGAAGACTAAAGATCCCTGAAAATTGAATAAAATAGAATCTAAACACCGAACCCCTAAGATGTTGGGTCCGTTGCAGATGGAGGGAGAGCAGCCAGACTTTCTGAAGTGCATGTGGTACAGTCATCAAAACCAAGCTTGCCTAGCAGACCAGGAGCCCAGAGAAGAAGTTCCTACGCTATATTACACAAACATACATGAGAACGGGGTGTGAGGGCACATGCCTATAATTCCAGTATTTGGGCAGCTGAGACAGGAGGATGATAGGTTGGAGACCAGCCTCAGCAACTTAGCAAGGCCCTCAGCAATTTAATTAGACTCTGTTTCAAAATAGAAAATAAAATTGGGCTAGGGGTGTAGCTCAGAGGTAGAACACCCAGGGTTCAGTCCCCAGTAACACACACACACACACACACACACACACACACACACACACACACACACGGGAACTCTGAAGCAAGCATCTGGGAGAGAGATACTTGGGGTAGGATGGGGAGCTACTTTCCCACATCAATGTTTGTTGAGTGACAAGTTGAGTTATGAAAGGTTTAACTTGTGTTCTAGATGTGGCCTCAGACGCATGATCCTCCATATCCCTCTTTGACTGTTGGCAGTGAATGCGGCTTTCAAACCATTGATCCAAACTAGAGCTGCTGGTCAGCTAGGTACCCTGGTACAACAGGACCAGGACCGCATGCCAGTGCCCGCTCTGATGGCTCGGCTGTCTACGTCACATCTGTTGAATGTGACCGCTCCTTCAGACACTTATCGTGTTAGGGTTTGTGTTGCAGCTGTTTGTGTTCTTTATTTATCCTTTGAGATGGAAACCCATGGAAGGCTGGGATTCTGGCATCACGGCACCTTCAATAGTGCCCAGCAGAAAGAGGAATTCTCAATAAATCTCTGTTCAGCCAAGGCAATATGGTGTCAGTTGTAGACAGACTTGGGTCCAAGCCCTGGCTCTGACATCCCATGTATCTTTGAGCTAGTTAGAGAAACTTGGCCAGTTCTAGTTTTCTCCTCAGAAAGATAGGGTAACAATATCTCTCTCATAAGTCAGTTGTGGAAGCCGGGCATGGTGGTGCACGCTTGTAATCCCAGTACTTGGGAGACTGAGAGAGGAAGATCACAGGTTCGCAGCCAGCCTTAGCTACTTAGTGAGGCCCTCCACAACTTAGTGAGACCCTGTTTCAAAATAAAGAATAAAAAATAGGGCTGGGGGTGTAGCCTAGAGGTAGAATTCCCCTGGGTTCAATCCCCGGTACCGCAAAAAAAAAAAAGTCAGTTGTGATGATTAAATGAAAAGAATGCCCCAAAAACCCAGTGAATAAATGAACCTATGATTATTTCGGACATGTTGTCTGTTTACCATAAACCATTCCTGTTCTTCAACAACTGAGAACATGTGTGGCTCTCTCACCCGTGGCCCAGAGATAGAAACCATTTTGAACTTAAAAAAATCATGTCAACATTAATCCTTCCACTGCGCACACAATGAAAGACACAGTCCCTGCCCTGACATAAATCCACCACTGTCCTGGAATGAAGAAAAGCCACTCGATGCGTGTTTCCTACGTGAGCCCACACATTGGCTGAAATCTTCCAAGGGTTCTATTAGCGAGACAAACTCTGAATATGAAGCCAAGAATGAGATCCAGGAATGGAGTCGAGGGAGGGACACATTTGTCTCTTCCTGGCCGATGCTGGCTCCCTCTTGTTCCAGAGTAGAGACAGAGTCTCCAGAATTCCAACTTTCCACCTCCTCCTATTCCTGAAGGATTTCCCTGCCCCCTTTTTTTCTTTCTGCACCAGAAAGTCCCCGAGCAAATCTGAGCAAACGAGTCTCCTGGGCCTTTTTAAGATTGAACACAGAGAGGCTCCTCCGGTTCAGTTTCTCATCCCTCTCACACTGAAAACAGCTGACTTTTTGTGGTGTGCGAGCAGAACTCAGCAGGACCAGCCGTGGGCTCCCCGGCAATTCCTTCCCCGGTGGCTTCTCAGTCTCAGTCACTCCAACCCTGTAATTTTCCAGATGACTTGAGGTTTTGAAAGCAAATGAAGGAGCAAAACTGCTTTAGCTGCTGAATTCTCCCTGGATTCATTTAGAAATGACAAAAAGCTGCTACACATGGGGATTCGAGCTTTGCAGACACTTTCAGCTTTCTCTGTGAAGGCATTTACTAATCCTAATTTCCAGATATGCACTGAGTAGACTCCAAAGGACGTGAGCCCCCCTTTTTATTGCATTATAACCTGATGATAACATTTATGTGGCATCCTGTGAGTTACACGGCACTTGCACTGATGTTAAATTCATTTTATCATCACAATCAGTCTGTCAGGAAGAGTTGGCATTACTGCCCCCGCTTATAGATAAGGACACTGAGCTTCACGGTTTGCCAAACACAATTGCCCTAGTATAAAGTGGAGCTGAGCCGGGCGTGGTGGTGCACGCCTGTAATCCAGTACTTGGGAGGCCTAGATAGGAGGATCGCAGGTTCAAGGACAGCTTCAGCAACATAGCGAGACTCTCAGCAACCTAGCAAGACCCTGTCTGAAAACAAGAACATGAAAAGGGCTGGGGGTGTAGCTTGGAGGTAGAATGCCCCTGGATTCAATCCCTAGAACCACACAAAATAAAAAAATAAATGAATAAATAAATAAATAAATAAAAGAGTAAATAAATATCGAGTGGAGCAGAAACAACAGTCAAATTTTCTGATTTCAAATGCTACACCCTATCTAGTAGAACAGCTGCCCATTAGTTCCAACGGAAGCTCATGTGCCTGTAGATGACATGATGGTTTCATTCCTAAATCCTTATACATAATTCTGCCCATCTTCCCCACTGGCTGCAATTTGTATGTGTGTTTGTGTGGTACTGAGGACTGAACCCAGGGTCATTCTACCTCTGAGCTACACCCCCCAGCCCACTTTACTTTTTATTTTGAAATACGCTCTCGCTAAATTGCTGAGGCTGGCATCGACCCGCGAGCCTCCTGCCTCAGCCTCCCAGGTACTGGGATTACAGGTATGTGCCGCTATACCCAGCTCTCAGGTGTATTCTTAGAAGTGGGAACAGGTGCTGCTGGCTGCTCTCATGACTACACATGGCTGGCCTCTTCCTCAGCTCGCAGAGGGATGTGGGTACCAGTTTGTAAAGCAGGAGAATGATGGTCAAACCATTAATAACCCTGCATTCTCTTTCTTTTTTTTTTTTTTTTTGCGGTACCGGGGATTGAACCCAGGGGCGTTCTACCTCCGCGTTACACCCCCAGCCCTATTTTTTATACTTTATTTTGAAACCGGGTCTCACGAAGTTGCGGAAGCCTCACTAAGTAGAGAGAGAGAGAGAGACAGGGAGAGAGTGAGAGAGCTGAGGCTGGCCGCGAACCCAGATCCTCCGGTCTCCGCCTCCCAAAGTACTGGGATTACAAGCGTGCGCCACCACGCCTGGCCCTGCATTCTCTTTCTAAAAAAAATGTCACAACCATTCATGTTTGGAAAGGGTGAAGGGAGAGAGTCAGGATCAATCAGGCCACTTTTTTACTAATTTATTGTTTTTCTTTTATTAGCTTATTATTTTTCTTTTCAAGTCTAATACCCCCCCCATAAACATAGCAAAATGAATAGATTAAAAAGGTACATTTCCCCCTAAATGTGTCCTACAGGGCTACCAGAGGGACATTCAATTCTTCAGTAATTTTTCCAGCTTCTTTGCAAACATTTTTCCCTGTGGATATGGAACAAAGGTCATACAATTTCTGAGTGAATGAAGAAACTGAAATATAATCTGGAAGTCACCATCTGGCATCTGCTTAATAATGAGGCTGGGGGAAGGGAAGGGAAGTCGAATTTAAATTTTTTTTCCAGATAAACCAACCTGATAGAGAACCCCTAACCTCTAGCACCTATTCCACTGGAATCAACATGTTGGATAATGACCACTCTACCCCTGCCCGAGTCAGAGGGGACATGGACAGGGGGACTCTGTGTGTGTGTGTGTGTGTGTGTGTGTGTGTGTGTGTGTGTGGTACTGGGGATTGAACCCAGGGGCATTCTACCTCTGAGCTACACCCCCAGCCCTATTTTATTTTTTATTTTGAAACAGGGCCTCACTAAGTTGCTGAGGCTGGCCTCCAACCTGTGACCTTCTGTCTCAGCCTCCCAAGTACTGGGATGACAGGTGTGCACCACCACACCCCACTGACAGCAGGACTTTTAATTCACTGTCAACTCTAGCACTGGCCAGCAATCCTGTTGCTTGTCTGTTGAACAAACCTCCAACATTTGTTTTAGCTTCTCTATCAGTACACTAGGAAAGCTCATTAGATTTACAACTACCAACATTAAAACTCTGACATGTATAAGATTCTCAAGCTAAGATTCTCATATATTCATACAGCCATTGTCCTCTTATTAATCTATGTCAGAGAGGTGGGGCCAAGCACACATCGCACTTGTACCACGGGCCAACGAGTCCCTGTGGTTAGCTCCTAAGAGTGCTACAAGGTACAAAAACTCTTCATTTTTTGTAATTTTTTATTGATGCATTGTAATTGTACATGATAATGAGATTCCTAGTGATACATTCATATATGCACATAACATTATTTGTCTGTTTCCTTCCCCAAACCTCTCCTCTCTCTCCACTCCTCCCTTCCCCTGTCCCCTTCCACTACTCTACTGGTCTTTCTTCTAATTTTCATGAGGTCCTTTTTTTTTCCCCTCTCTCTCTCTCTCTAACTTCCACATGAGAGAATATATGTGGCCCTTGGTTTTCTGAGGCTGGATGGTCTCACTTAGCATGATGTTGTCCAGTTCCATCCATCTTCCTGCGGATGACATAATTTTGTTCTTTATGGCTGAGTAAAACTCCATTGTGTGTACATACCACATTATCTTTATGCATTAGGGACAAAGACTCTTCTAAAAAGGATGTTGGCGATGGTTCCAGTGAAGGAAGACGGTGGTGTAAGAATGGCGAGGAAGACATCCACGGCCAAGGGAATTACCAGCGCTGAAGTGTGAAGAACCAGCCAGAAGAGCCTGCTTGGAAAATCCCGATGTGAGACCATAATGCACCAATAAAAGTATTAAAAAAAGAAAGAAAAAAAATCCCCAAGCATAAGACACTTTTTTGCCTATTGCATTGCTGAACTGTCTCCCATTCATGTCTCCCTTTTATCAGTAGTCAATAGCTTTCAAATACCACGAAAACTTGTATGATGATTTTTAGTAGGATTGGACGACAATACAGTTTCCAGAAAGGAGCTACATCCATGTCTAGAGCTGCCGTGATGAACTACCACCACGTGAGTGGCTTAAGAGAACAGAGGTGTGTTCTCTCTGAGCTCTGGAGGCTGCGAGTCTGAAAGCAAGGTGTGGGTGGGGACAGTTCTTTCTGGGGCATGGAAAGAGAATCCATCCAGGCTTCTCTCCTAGCTTCTGGTGGTTGCTGGCAATCCTTGGCGCTCATTGGTTTGTGGCAGCATCACTCCAGTCTCTGCTTCCCAGGGCTTTCTTCCCTGTGTGACTCTGTGTACCCTCTCTTCTTCTTAGGGCTCACCCTGATCCAATCTGACCTCATCTTCATTACATCTGCAAAGATACTATTTTTAAATAGTCTAAGCTTTGGGTAGACATGAATTTTGGAAGGACGCCATGTAACCCATTGCAACAGGTAAATTTTGACACTCATCTCTTTATTGGGTTTTACTGGGCAACCGTCATGTGAAGAGTCACAAAGAAAATCGAAGTGGCCCTTTGGATTCCCAATTCATTCAGTCCATATTTTGTCAGCATTCCTGGTTCATTTAATACCTTCTCTAAGAACAAAGAGTTTCTCCATGGCAGAGCAATTTCTCTTTCTCGCTGCTCAACACAGTGCCTGGCAGATAGTAGGCACTCGATAAGTATTTGCTGAATGAATTTTCACAAGAACAGAATCTCTAGGCCCTGCATGATTTCACTGAGACGTGAACCTGAGATCAATGAATTCTTGTGGCTTTGATGGCTGGAATCACTCAGATCATCCAAGTTGTTTCCTTTTTTTCTTCAGGGAGGAAACAGGGAACATGAATCAATCCATGGGAAACACCCCTCTTGGTGGCAGAGACCAAAAGTTCACGTAACTTAATTGTGGCAATAGAAGGAGGGTCCTGCAATCTTAAAGTAAGTTCTTTGTAGCCATTTCCTTATTTCTTCCTGGATATTTATTTTAGGCTTTCCACTCTGTTCCAGGAACTCCAGCACGGCCTGCGAAATTGTTTGAAACCTCCCTTTACTTGGTACTAAAGCTCTCTTCCTTTTACTTGAAGGATGTATGGGAGCAAAGAAGAGGGAGGAATCCCAGATGTATCACTAGGAGGAAAACATATCCCTTATTCATGTGGGCAGAGTATTACAAAGGCAAAGTAAAATTCGGGAAATACAATGACTTAATGCATGCCTGTTTCTTGTGCTGCTAAGCAAATTTGCAATTTAGGCTGAAAAAGGTTGCCAGAGAAGAAAAAAGAAAATTTCTCATTGGTACAATCTATGGTTGGAGTATGTTTGCTGGTCCTCCTGTCATGTGTCCCTAAGAACAACATTGAATCTCTGGAAGCTTGTGTAAAATCAAAGAAAGGGAGGGAAGGAGGGAGGGAGGGAGGGAGGGAGGGAGGGAGGGAGGAAGGGAGGAAGGAAGGAAGGAAGGAAGGAAGGAAGGAAGGAAGGAAGGAAGGAAGGAAATGGAGGGGGTAAAGAAGGAAGTTAAATTACGATTTGCCCCAGACCCAAGTGCTTAGGAATCAGCCCTGTTCTCACTTCCCAAAATGTGATTCTTCCTAATGAGGCAAGGAGTGGTCTTCAGATCAAGGAAGTTAGCAAAACTGGTCTAAAGTCCTTCCTACCTCTCTTTCCCACCTCTCACCCTCCCCTGGGCTGACTCTCCCTCCCCAACTTCCTTCTACACCATCAAAATGTATTATCAAATTCGACTGTCAGCCTAGGTAGTAAATGAAAACAGTTAAAGCAGAGGCTCGCCATCTCTGCCTGGCCTAAGAATCATCAAGGATGCCTGATTTTTTTTTTTTTTTTTTTTTTTGCGGTACTGGGGATTGAACGCAGGGGCGTTCTACCTCCGCGCTACGCCCCCGGCCCTATTTTTTTATGCTTTATTTTGAAACCAGGTCTCACGAAGTTGCGGAGGGCCTCACTAGGTAGAGAGAGAGAGAGAGAGAGAGAGAGAGAGAGAGGAGAGAGGAGAGAGAGATCACGTGCGCGCGTGCACTGAGGTTGGCCGCGAACCCGGATCCTCCGGTCTCTGCCTCCCAAAGTACTGGGATTACAAGCATGCGCCACCACCCCCGGCTAAGAATGCCTGATTTTTAATGAAGACTTCCGGCCCCATCCCTAGCCTGTCTGACATACAGGCTTGTGTCAGACAGCATTGGGTAGGTTTGTGCCCAAGACAGGTCTTGGGTAGGTTTGTGCCTCTGCGCTTTGACAGGTCCCTCGGTAGACCCATGGACCCCAATGAATGCTCCAGACCAAGGGATTTAAAGCTTCCCCATCACTCCTAGAACCATGGCCCTAAATTTCTGCTAACACCTCCTATTTCACACAGCAGCAAATAAGGGAAACCTTACAAAAATCAACCACAAATGACTGAAAATGTCCATTTTAGTGGAGAGTACACCCAGAAAGCTCCAAATCAGATTAACTTCTCGACAGATGAGGATCATTTTAAAGAGATTTTGAAGCATAGAAGCCCCCACAAAAGCATCCCTTCCTTTGGGAAGGGCACTCTCTGAATTTCAAAACTCCTGAAGTTCTACTCAGCCACAAAGAAGAAAAAAATTACGTCATTTTGCAGGAAGATGAATGGAACCCACGAATATTATGCTATGTGAGATTAGCCAGTCTCAAAAAAACATATGTTTTCTCTAATATGTGGAAGCTAGAGAGAAATTGGGAAACAAGGGTAACCTCAGATGGAAGAACAGAGACTCCAATGGAGTGATGGGGGAGGGGAGAGGGGAAGGAGGAGTGGGGAATAAAAAAAAAAAGAAAAACTCCTGAAATTTCAAATCACCTACTGTGTGCCAAACACTAGGCTGAGATTCCTACATACATTAGTCCATTTCTTCTGCACAAGAACACTGAACCACCAGTCCTAGGAAGGAGGCATCACTGTCCAATCTTAGTGGATAAAGAAATAGAGGCTCAGAAGGGTTAACTGTCTTGCCCAAGACTGTGGAATTGGGAAACAGCAGAATCTGGTTTTATCTCGAGTCTCCCGACTTGAAGTCCACAGCGTGTTCCGTAATAGTTGCCTCCAATTACCCGCCCGAGCATAGCTTGCAGGCAGTGACCTGGGTACCAAATCACTGAAGTGGAGTTGAAATTAGACCACTAGGTGACTGAGGGACTTATCCTCGGAGTTCTGGCTCGTTTTCCAAAACTCAATACCTTCCCTAGGATATGGGGGTATGGCCACCCACCCCAGCCCCACATATCCCACCCCACTCCTCTCACACAAATTCACTCCATACATCTAATTGCTCCTAAAAAGACGGCAGATCAAAGCCCACCAACACTCCTTTGGCCATCACCCAAGGAACCATTCCGGCAGAATCCTTCCAGTGTAGACTTTGGATAACTCCACCTACAACAGCTGTCCTTAAAGTTAGGTTAGCTTCCACCTGCCTGAAAAGAATAGAATCCAAGGACAGAAAAAGCACACATGCGCACACACACACACACAAATTGGGATTTTTTTTTTACCCCTGAACCCCACACCTTCTAGAAATAGCCCTGATCTCAAGCAATAAAACTAAAGATAACATTTTCAAGGTCTGGGATGGGGAAACAAACAAAAATAGAATGTTTAATCAATGAAAACATTCTTGGAATCTGAAACATCTAGGAGAGCCTGGGTGGCATGTGGAGAGCCAGAAAGGGGGGTGTGGGGGGCAGTGGGAGGCTTGACGTTCTCACCCTTTGCTTATCTAGAGCCGCAGCAGAGCAACCGGCTCTGAGCTGCCCCAGCAAGCCCACGTGGTACCTGCTGGCTTTTGTTGCTAAATGCAAGGCCTATCTTTCACTTTGAGAAAGTCCAAGACTCATTTTACCAGATTCATAGAAATTAGGGGTAATTGTTGATATACGTTTAGGGCTGCCTGAGCATATATCTAACCCACCACTGTGCAAAGTAGGTCTAAAATAATCTTTGGGTTGTTGTTTGTTGCTGTTGTTGTTGTTGTTTAATTGACATGTTACTTCCTAGAAAACCAACTACTATGCAAAATAAGGTCCCCCTACACACTGGAAGTTTAATCCAGAGATAAAGACTTCCCTGAAAACTAATGGTAGCCTTGGAGGACTATCAGGGCTCACTGAACAGATATCTACAACCTGACAGAAGAGTTCTTGCCTCTCTCCCTCTTTTCCACCACTCATCCCAAGAACAGGCTTGATGGCAAAGAAAGACACATGATGAGATCACGTGGATTGAGTGAGGAAGTTCCTTTGGATGGCCTGTACTTCTTAATCTGTCCTTCAACATAGATCTGGCCCAGGTAGATAGTAGCTGCTACCCAGGCCCCAGGAGAACCACACTTTACCCTCTGTGTGCTGAAGTAGACCCCGCTTCTCCGTGCTGTGGGGACTGTCCTGTTCCAGCCTTATCCCTGGGCTCCAGCACAGAACACGAGGAAAAGGAGGGACCATTGGAAGAGTAAAGTAACAAATGAAAGATGGAGAAGAATGGTTATCACCTTCTATCTGTCTTCTCCTCTGCCTTATCTGTGAGTCAGCTCGTCTTCCTCATTTCAGTCCTAGGAAGAAGGTGTGTGTTATAATCTCTGTCCACGAAGGAAGCTCTGAGGGTGCGAATCCTTCATCCGTGGTCGCACACTGGTGAGACATAGCATTGAGATTCACTGATTAACCAGTCTCACTCCTACAAGTAGACCGTCCTGTGTCCCCTTCTGCCACCTATCTCCCACCTGGACCCTTGGACGTGAAGCTCTGACTTGAAGCTGTCAGTGTGGTTCTCCTATCTCCAAGCCAACAGCTCCTCTTGTGAATGAGGTCACCTTCATGGTAAAAAAAAAAAAAAAAAAGATGACACGGGAGTTGCCACATTTCGCTCAAGTTTGTGTTGTTCCACGACCACAATACCCCAAACGAAGTAATGATAAGAAATACCCAAAGGATGATTAATAATGTCGACAGTGAGGCGGATGGCCTTAATATCATGAACTTGGAGAGGAGGGACGAGGTGCAGAAGAGTCGGAGCATTGGCGGCCCCGTTGTGTCACTGCCTGGCTGAGCTGTGGTTCCGCCTCTTTGTCTCAGGGTCCTCACAGCCTCCGCTTGGAGGAGCCCCACCCCCTCACCGCTGCTCACTTAACTGCCACCCCGGAGCCTCGGCAGCTAGCAGATGCATCTGGCCACTGGAGGACTGTCCCTCTGCATCCTGGTGTCATTCCATGTTCTCTGTACTGAACATACAGAAAAAAAAAGAGCCTAAGAAATGGAAGACTCTGTGGGAAAAAATCAGTGCCTTCCATTTCCTGGAGATACCCTTCATGTGATAGAAAGGGGTACAGAAGGAGCCGGAAGCATACCTGTGTAAAGTAAATCTTACCACCTTATTGTTTCTGGTTTTTTTTTTTTTTTTTGCAGTACTGGGGATTGAACTCAGGGGCATTCTACCTTCGAGCTCCACCCCCAGCCCTATTTTTTATTCTTTATTTTGAAACAGGGTCTCACTAAGTTGCGGAGGGCCTCACTAAGTAGCTGAGGCTGGCCGCGAACCCGGATTCTCCAGGCTCAGCCTCCCAAGTACTGGGATTACAAGAGTGCACCACCACGCCTGGCTTGTTTCTGTTTTAAAGGTATAATTAATATAAAAGTTTCACATGAGGCTAAACTGACAATTTCGGGTGTGGAAGGAGTTCGAGTTTTACCACTTGAATGGCATGTCCAGTGCGTATCACAGGGGTAGAGCAGCAATGGCTAAAACAACCGCATCAGAGACCGACCGGAGGCGCTTTCATTCCTGCCGAGCAGTTACTCTTTCCTTTATAGAATTCCCAGCAACTTCCAACTCTTTCCTGACTCCGGACATCTGCAGTTCGTCGCTTTCCCAGATCCTGGTGTTTGTTTCCATAGTGAGAGGCTTCCTGCCTCCATCCTCCAAATTCCCAGAACACTGTTTCTTTCTTTCCTTTGTCTGGATATTTGTAATGTTTGATACAGCTTTGGTGAGGACCACGGATTGACACTATGCTTGAGCCTTACGGTTATGCAAAGCGGATTATGGTCCACTCCAGCAAGGCATTAACTTGGAATGAAGGCTGACATTAACTTGGAAAGAAGGCTGCCTGTTGGAGCGTTCCTCTTTATTTATTTACATTAAGACTCCATGATTACTGATATAATTATGTTGGAAGGTGATAAAACATTGAGGGTTTTTTTTTCTCACACTGAAGGTTTAAGTCACTATCAAAGATTAATCTGTTGTTCCCAAGAAATTAACTCATGTTCAAATGTACAAATAAGTGGACCAATATATTGTTAAATACCCTGAGCATAAAATCATTTTACTTAGAACTAATAAAGATTAAAAATTTGGGGGGGAGTTTGTGACACTGGGGGATTAAACCCAGTGGCATTCTACCACTGAGCTATACTGCCAGCCCATTTATTTATATTTATTTATTTATTTTATGTTGAAACAGGATCTCGCTGCTACTGCACACTGGCTTTAAACCCATGATCCTCCTGTCTCAGTCTCCCATGTTCTAGGCTTACAGGTATGTGCCACAGCACCTGGCTCTAAAATATTATTTAAGGTAATAGCATGACCACCAGGTGACTCAGGACTCATCTTCCACAGTCAAAAAGTAGGTGGCTAAGATTTAAGTAAACCAATAAGGATATCATCCTTCCTCTGATTCTGAATGACTTTTCTCATTTTACTTGGGCACTATGCCAGGTACTTTATATACATTACCTCATTTAAATAATCCAGCAACTCTACATGCTCAGTAATGCTTATTTCAAATATAATGCCACTCCTGATCACTTTTAAAAATATAGAAATAAGGTGTTTGGTTGTGGATACATGGCATTGGATTTCCCCGTAGGATATAGAAGAAAGAATATCCCATTAGAAATAAGTGCCTAAGCCGGGCGTGGTGGCGCACGCTTGTAATCCCAGTACTTTGGGAGGCGGAGACCGGAGGATCTGGGTTCGCGGCCAGCCTCAGCTCTCTCTCTCCCTGTCTCTCCTCTCTCTCTCTCTCTCTCTCTCTCTTTCTCTCTTTCTCTCTCCCTCTCTACCTAGTGAGGCCCTCTGCAACTTCGTGAGACCGATTTCAAAATAAAGTATAAAAAATAGGGCCAGGGGTGTAGCACGGAGGTAGAACGCCCCTGAGTTCAATCCCCGGTGCCGCAAAAAAAAAAAAAAAAAGAAAGAAAGAAGTAAGTGCCTAAAATGGACATATGCAACAGAAAGGGTAAACCTCTCCAGTATTGTGTTGGGTGAAGGAAGTCAGACATTAAAGAGTATAAGCTTGGTTTTGCGTATATGAAGTTCAGGGGCAAGCAAAATTGATCTATGGCCAGAAAGGGTTAAAAATGGTCTCCTCTGGAGGATGGGTACCCCTGAGAAGAGGCATGAGGAGGCTTTCTAGGGTGCTCAGACATGTTCTATGTGTTGAGCTGGACCAAGAATACACATGAGGACTCATGTGGAAATTCACCATGCTATACATGCAAGATCTGTGCCTGCTGTGGACTGAATGTTTTTCTTCCCCCGAAGTTCATATCTTGAAACCCTTGTCCCCAGTGTGATGGTATTTGAGGATGGGATCTTCGGGGGATAATTAGGTCATGAGATTGGAGCCCTCGTAATGGGGTGGGTGCCCGTATAGGAACAGATGGGAGAGAACTTACTTCCTCTTCCTGTCTCCCTCTGCCATGTGAGGATACAGAAGAAGGTGGCCATCTGAAAACTGGGAACCCTCACAGCGAGTAGAGGCAGCCAGCACCTTCATCTTGGACTTCCTAGTCTCCAGAAGTATGAGAAAGAAAGAGTATGCATTGACCCCCATGGCTGACTGGGAGCTGCAGCTCGCAGCCTCTGCCCAGCATCGCAAGAGAGTATCACAGCGCGGGTCACAAGGCCTGGCCCAAGAAAAGACCCAAATAAAAATCTGAAGCATGGTTTCTACTGAATGTGTATCGCTTTCACACCATCATTAAACCCCCAAATTGTAAGAGATCCCCTTGTGAGTGGAGGACTGTCTGTGTGCATACACATCCTATTGGTTCTGCTTCTCTGGAGAACTGCCGTCCACCCAGGTCCCCACGAAGGGCAGAAGGCTTTGGAAAGAGAAAGTCAGCATGCGCAAAGCATAAACTCCACTCTCTCCACGTGTTATCCTGAAGACCCACTCCACTTAACAAAGAAGAAGAGAAAGAGAAACTGCATTCAAAGCAAATGAAACCACATTGCTGCTTCTTACTCACCCACCACCCTGAGCAACTTGGGCTGAAGGAACGGAGAGCTTAATTAGGCAGTAAGAGAGCAATTTGGGGGAAATGGGATCCGACTTCTTAGAATCCATGACCAGGCAAGGCCCCTGGAGCAATAGTCTGGGGTGTTCCTTTGTGTGTGTGACTCACATGGTGGGGCCTGGGCACTCCCGCTGATCTCCCCCCAGGCAGAAGAGCCACTCACTGTGGAGTGACGTCAGTCCCCGGCCGTAATGGTGCAGCCCCGCACTGGCACCGTCAGATGTTGCTCCGGAGGACGTTTGACTGGCATCGGCCACCTTTCATCTGGAGCATCTTATAGCACTTACAGGAGATAGTTAATTAGGCTTCCTGGGGCTCCAGGCAGGAACGAGCATCACAGACTGTACTTACGTCTGTGCCTATGTAAGAAGGACTGCTCACCAACTAATTACTTTGCATTTGTATTCATCATTTCCTTTCACACGGGATCTCAAAGCAATTTCCCAAGGTAAGTAGGGAGGTAATTGCTTTGTTCCTGGGAGGCCCATGGCCTATCTGGGGCAGGAGGGCCTAGCCACAAATTATTTCTTCCTGGGTGCTCAGTTTGATGCACAATGTCCTTGAGAGCGGAGGACCCAGAAGCCCGATGCCTAGGTAAATAGCAAAGCAGACCACGGATGGCCTGTCATGGAATCATATGCCGTTAGAGCTGGACGGGCCTTTAGATATCATGTAGTATTAGTATTATTCTTTCCAATACGGCAGGGATAAGAAGCTGCTGAGGACTTCAACTGTGCTGGTCAAATTGAGATATAGCACAAGCATAAACTCCACACCAGACCAGAGGAGTACAAGATAGGCTATAAAGTATAGACTGAGCATCCCCAATCCAAAAATCCAAAATCTGAAATGCTCCAAAATCCAAGTTCTTGAGCACCATCATGAAGCCATAAATGGAAAATCCCAGGCCCGATCTCATGTGACTGGTCTCAATCAAAGCAAAGGTACACAGTCAGGCATGGTGGCACACACTTGTAATCCCAGTACTTGGGAGGCTGAGACAGGAGGATTGCAGATTTGAAGCCAGCCTCAGCAACTTAGTGAGGCTCTCAGCAACTTAGTGAGACCCTGTTTGCAAATATAAAATAAGACAGGGCTGGGGGTATAGCTCAGAGGTAGAAGGCCCCTGGGTTCCATCCCCAGTACCACAAAAAAAAAACAAAGGTACACTAAAAATATTATATAAAAATGCCTTCAAGCTATGTCTATAAGATGCACATGAATGAATTTAAAGTTTAGACTTGGGACCCCCCCTCAAGGGTATATCTCATTATGTATATGCAGATATTCCAAAATCTAAAAATGTCTGAAATCTGAAACACGTCTGGTCCCAGGCATTTGAGAGAAGGGATACTCAAGCTGTATCCTATTAGTAGTTTTTGAGTTGGTTTTTGAGTTAGTAGTTTTTGAGTTGGTTTCCTGTTAAAATGATATTAGTTGGTATTTGTGGAGTAAAGTAAACTACTATTAATTTACTTGTTTCTTTAGATTTTTACAAAGGCAACTGCTAGGAAATCCAAAATTACATGAATTCCTCACATTATATTTCTGTGGAACAGTATTGATCTGGACTACTTCGCTCATTTTAAGCATCATTCCTACTTCTAAGGAGAGGAGAATCTGACTTGCCAAAGGAGACACTGTTTGCAGAGTTAGGACTGGAAGCCAAGTTTCCTACCTCCTCAGTGAATGTTCTGTCTGTCCCTTACATCTCAACAAGCAATGGCCCTGGCTTCGCCAACCCATCTCCATTTGAGAGTTGGCACCATGGACTTGCTGATGGGGTTGGGTACCATCATCCATAATCAGAAACATGATCTCCAGGCAACCGCAATGAATTATACACTCTAAGCAAAAGCAGCATGTGTACTACACCTAGCAAAGCCCCAGCGGGCTGACACACCCTGCCCTTCCCCAACCCATGCTTGCCACGAGGTTACTGCCAACACCTCTTCAGTGCAGAAATACTGGGGTCAATCCTGCCTTTTCTGGTGCCCTCTTGCTCAGCCAAAGTTAAAGTCCAAGAGCTCACCTGCAGCCATGAACCCTGTTTCTATCTTCAATGTCAATTATGGCCGGGCATGGTGGCGCACACTTGTAATCCCAGTACTTGGGAAGCTGAAACCGGAGGATCCAGGTTCATGGCCAGCCTCAGCTACTTAGTGAGGTCCTCCGCAACTTAGTGAGACCCTGTTTCAAAATAAAGAATAAAAAATAGGGCTGGGGGTGTAGCCTGGAGATAGAATGCCCCTGGGTTCAATCCCCAGTACCACCAAAAAATAATAATAAAAAATAAAAAATAATTTTTAAATGTCAATTATGCATCATCTCGGCAAACTAAACTTTCCTAAGTGTCATGATAAGAGACAAAAGGGTCCTTCCTTCTCTAAAACTGTGCCCACCTGCCTCATATCCAGGGACTGCAGAATTGAGCAATCCTCCTCCTCTCCTACTGGGTTCTCTTCCTCTGGACCATCCAGAAGAAGGAAAGGTGGTAGAGACTCTGAGCCAGAGACAGCTGTTGACCTGATAGTCCCAGATGTTCAGGATTCCACTTTAGCAACCCTCAAGCACCTCATTTCCTTAAGCATGTAGTTGTGGCCACTGAGCTAGTACACTCTCCAGAATTCCAGAGCCTGGGGGTCGAAAAGGAAGTAACAGGTCCCCGTTTTCTTATCAGGGGGACATTAGCAAGGAAAAACTGGAGCATCTGTGTCATTGGAGCAATCGACGTCATACATGGTCAACAAGTCACCCAATCGATAAGGAACAGGAAGCAAACACCCAGCAGTGAAGGGGTCCTTGTCCTGCCAGCTTCCCCAATGGTCCCTCTGTCTCCCCCTCCAGCCTCCTGCACCCTCCTCATCTGATAATCAATGCCTTTGGGTGATTGTGTTCAGGATTTCACAGGCTGTATCTTACCACTTCATTAAACACTGTGAGATAGGTCCACTTTAGAGAAACCTCTTCTTTAACACCCCCCAGTAGCCATGAATGCCAGGCTTGGCATCTTGGTCCCCCAGGCCCGTAAAGATCGGCCACAGGAAATCACCACCACCACCCTCCCTCGCCCTCTCCAGACCTGCTCTCTAAGAGAGCTGTGTACCAGTTACTGTCACTCTGACCTGAGATATCGTGCGACCTACACTCCCTGAGACAATTCTTTTTAAAGCAATGTCTCATTTTGAAATCAGTAGATTTCACCCCCAACAGACAGTAGACAGAGACATAAACACAGCATGAATAAAATGTTTGATTCAGAGCAGTGTTGTGCTCTGAGTATTTTAATGTGGTCAGGGGTGGAGTGTGCGTGTGGGGGAGTGGGGCCTCTCATGAGGTGACTACCGTACCAGGTGAAGAAGAAAGCCCCTGTATGCCCATCATGGCAGAGGTCTGCACGTTGGCCCGGACATCATCCCAGGCTGCCGGCAGGCAGGAGTCGTGCAGTGGAGTGGAGCCACAGATTGCTCAAGCCCCCACAGTTTTACTTTGTCTTTATTTTCCACCATGATGAAAATCTCACACTTTTACACGGTCACAGAAGAGACGGATGTGTGATGATTTAAGGTTGAATGTGTGGGTTCTGAATCATTCTGCTGCATTTCCCACAGCTGTAAGTACTGTTCTCTGTGACATTAGGAGCCTGCACCCTCCCCCCAGTGCCCTGGCATCTTCCCTAGGGTCTTTGGGACCTCAGGCTGGGGCTCAGGGTCCTTCTGATCCCTGGGTGCTCCGCACTGTCCCGGAGAGAGGTTCTGTCCCCCAGGTAACAGCGTGACGGCCATCTTGCCAGCGCGCCCCCTCTTACAGGAAGGCTTCTGTTCCTTTTCCACTGTTGGCCACTGCCTGTGGTTCCAGTGGAGTTTTAGTCATCGCGTTGGTTTTGCAACAATTCAAGAACATTAGATCGGACGCCATCTGCCTCTCCGCTTTGACTCTGGGATAATCGCTAGTTGGCTCCAGCCTCAGTTCGCTCAGGTGTGAAATGGCGAGAGTACATGACTATCGTAAGGGATTGTTTTGATTGCTCAATGAGATAATATACTTGAAAGTCTCAGGTGTGAACCTTTATGTGCAATAAGCTTTCAAGAAATGCCAGCTGAACCTCAATCAGAAGTATCCTGAATTTTTCAGATCTTTGTTTTGTGTGAGAAGCATGTGTCTGTCACTCATTCTGAAGAAAGTTACAAGAAAAAAAAAGATACTGCTTTTCCACTTAAAAACAAACAAGCACTCTTTTCCCCATTATGAGAAAAGTGGGATGCTTCCTTAGGACTTTTATATAGACGTATGGTTTTAAAAATTTTTTCCTAAAACCCATCATATTTTTGTCCATCTTCCTTTGTCATTATTGCCTTTGCTTTCTTGAATTTATTCTTTGTTTAAAAATAATGATGCTAGGACTATTTTTCCAAATACTAAAATGTGTCTTTCTTATTTATTTATCTCTTTATTTATAATAAGTAGATAAATTATTTCTTATTTATTCTATTATTTATTCTATTTATTTATTCTATTATTTATTCTATTTATTTATTCTATTATTCTATTATTTCTTATTTATCTATTTATTTTGGTACCGAGGATTGGACACAGTGCATTCTACCTCCAAGCTACATCCCCAGCTCTTTTTATTTTTTTACTTTGAAACAGGGTCTTGCTAAGTTGCCAAGGGTCTTGCTAACTTGATGAGGCTGGACTTGAACCTGCGATCCTCCTGTCTCGGCCTCCTAGAACTGGGATTATAGGCATGCACCACCAAACCCTGATCCTTAAAATGTCTCTTAATTCTCTCAACTTTCTCTTCTTCCCTTTTCTGAAGGGCACAGATTATCTCTCGCGTGTGAGTCAATGAATATCTCTGTAGAACAAAAAGAGAAAGTGAAGTGTTCAGGCTCTTGAAGCCCTGATGCTAGATTTTTGGAGAGGTGTGACATGTCATCCACACATTGCCCAAACCTTTACCTGTACAGCTGAAGGAGTCTGTTGAAATAAATGGCTGCATTTATGTCAAATTTGGTCTGCACAAAAAGACCTATATATATGCCTTCTCAACATGAAAATCTCCCCCTCAAAAAAATATACTGCCACATCAATGCCTGCTGGTCCCTCATGATGGGAGGAGCCATGTGATACAACTTTAGGTAACTGCATGCAGCTGGAAGGGGGCAGTGTCTGGAGCCATAAGGCAAACTCATTGGAAGAACAGATTTCCCGCCTAAAGACAGGGAAGATTATTGGGACAAAAGGAATGAGAGAAGAGAAAGAAAAAGAGAATCTAGTCTGGCTTCATTAGCACATGATGGAGCAAGGGCTGAAGAGTACTTGGGAGGCTGTGACCGGAGGATCCGGGGTTCGCAGCCAGCCTCAGCTACTTAGTGAGGCCCTCAGCAACTTAGCAAGACCCTGTTTCAAAATAAAGAATAAAAAATAGGGCTGGGGGTGTAGCTCAGAGGTAGAATGCCCCTGGGTTCAATCCCCAGTTCCATGCAAAAAAAAAAAAAAAAAAAAAGAACATGAGGTCTACTGCAGTCCCCCACTGTGAGTCCTGGGAATCAGATCGCGTGAGTTTCACCCGGTACTCCTGCATGATCGGGCTACTCATGCCCCCTCTCAGCCTGCTGAGAGAACACAGTGAAGGCTTGATACCATGGAATTGGAACTTATTTTTTATCCAAGGAACTTCTGTTTTCTGAGCTCCAAGAAGCACTGAATGAAAAAGCTAACCAAGAGGAGGCGTGTTGGTGAACCAAGGTCAGATGGTTTGTTTCTGTCTACGGAAAGGGTTGAGGAGAGAGAGGTTGAAGAATTTACCTTTTCTGCCAAAGGGGAGGACCGAGTCTAGCCATCTTTGGAAGAAACAAGGGCAGGGGCATCTGAGCTAGTTGAAGAAGGGCCCAGGAAAAAATATCAGTAGAGAGCCCAGCAACAAAACCCACAAGGCAAAAGCAATGGCCAAGAGGGACCATGGTGATGGGGACAGATGACAGTCATGGTAGAACAGCCCCTGGTGGTGACACTGCACAATCTGCCTGCTGTGCTGCACTGGCGGTGGCGGCGGCAGCCCCCTCCAGCAGGAGGCGCTGCAACCAACAAACCAAAGAACAGCATCAGGGATGGACAGATTCTGCAGGAAAATTCCAGCGTGTGGGACTCAAGAAGGAGCCCGGGCACAGCACTTGCTTTGATGATGTGTGTAGAACTTTCCCACACTGCTTTCTGTATTACAGTGGGCTCTTTGTTTTCATCTTTAATATAATTTAAGAGAATAATTTTCCCTCTTTTCATGCTCCTTCTATTTCCCTGTTCAAATTCTGAACTTAGTCATTTTGGCATCCAGCTACCTGTTCAATATGTCCTCTGTACTGGTATTCAATGGACCAATCGCATTTCTGTACTGGTATTTAATGGACCAATAGTATTAAGTTTTCTAGTGAGTTTATACCTGAAAGACAAAAATAGAACATTCTACCCAACAACAGCAGAATACACATTTTTCTTAAGCACATGTAAAATATTTTTTGAGAATATACCATACCATAGGCTATAAAACAAGCCACAAGACATTTAAAAGGATTGAAATCATACAAAGTGTGTTTTTCAGCTGTAATGGAATGGAATTAGAGTAAATGGCAAAAGAAAATTTGAGAAATGTACAAATATGTGGATATTAAACAACACACTCCTAAATAATCAATGGATCAAAGAAAAAAATCACATGAGAAATAAGACAATACTTTAAGGCATATGAGAACAAGAGTTCAACAGACCAAAATACATGGGATGGAGTTAATGCCATGCTTAGAAAAAAATGTATGGTTTTAAGAGAATATATGGCTGGGTGGGGTGGTCCACACCTGTAATCCCAGTATGAGAGAGAGAAAGAGAGAGAGAGAGAGAGAGAGAGAGAGAGTGTGTATTTTGGAAGTAAAATGCCCCTGGTACTGGGGTTCTGTACTGGGGATTGAACCCAGGGACATTCTACTTCCAAACTATACCCCAAGCCCTTTCTTTTCATTTTTTATTCTGAAACAGAATCTTACTATGTTACTGAGGCTGGCCTCGAACCTGTGATCCTCCCAAGTTACTAGGCTTACAGGCATGCACTACCACACCCAGCTGAGATAAATGTATTTTAAAAGAAATATGTCAAACTAATAACCTGACCTTTGTATGTGAGAAACTGAAAAATAAGAGCAAACTAAACTCAGAGAAAGAAGGAAGGAAATGATAAATATGGGTGAAAACAAATAAAACAGAAAACAAAAAAAAACAACTGAAAACAATCAACAAAACCAAAAATTGGTTTTTAGAACATATGGACAAGACTAACAAATCTTGAGCTAGACTGAACAAGAAAAAGAGAAGCCTTAATTATTAAAATCAGGAATAAAAGAGAGTGCATCACTATAGACCTTGTAGAAATAAAAGGAATTATAAGGAAAAATATGAATCATATGTTTAAAAAGCAGATAAGTTATATGAAATTGACAAAATTTTAGAAAGACATAAATTATAGAAATTGTTAAGAAGAAATAGAAAGTTTGAATGGACCTAAAATGATAAGCACAAGATTGAATCAATAATTTAAAGACTTCCCATAGCCAGGCGTGGTGGCACACACTTGTAATCCCAGTACTAGGGAGGCTGAGACAGGAGGATCGCAGGTTCAAGGCCAGCCTCAGCTATTTAGTGAGGCCCTCCACAACTTAGTGAGACCCTGTTTCAAAATAAAGAACAAAAATAGGGCTGGGGATGTAGCTTGGAGGTAGAATGTCCCCGGGTTCAATCCCTAGTACCTCAAAAAAAGAAAAAAAAAAAGAAAAAAAAAACCAGAACTCAGATGGCTTCACTGATAAATTCTATAGAACATTTTTTTAAAAAATTGAACAATAATTTTTTAAAAGAATGAACACCAATCCCACAAACTCATTCAGAAAATAAAAGAGGAAGGAAAACTTCCCAACTCATTCCGTGAAGCTAGAATCAACACTAATATCAAAACCAAAGAAATCACACAAAAAAGACCAATATCACTTATGAATATAAACTTGTAAAATCCTCAACAAAATGCTAGAAAATCAAATCCAGCAGCATATAGAAAGAACTAGCACCATGACCAAGTGTAGTTTATCCTAGAAATAAAAGCTTGGTTTAACATCTGAAAAATCAATGTAATGCATGCTATTAATAGAATAAAGGACAAAAACTACTTCATTACCTCTACAGACACATAAAAAGCACTTGATGCACTCTCTTAATCTTTAGGGATTAAAAAAAACACTCACCAAACTAGGAATAGAACAGAACTCCTCAACTAAGAAAAGGCATCTATGAAAAACTAGCATTGCAGTTGATGGTGAAGACTGATTGTTTTCCCCCTAAGATTAAGAATATAAGAGTCTCCAATGACAACGGAGAACCCTCAGTGGTGCAAGGGAAGGGGTACAAGGGAAGGGGAAGGGCAAGAAAGAAGTGAATCTATGGAATTACTGTCATAAACAATGTGTACATATGAGATTATACCAACATCATTCTCAGTGCTACATGTGGGGGCGGTGGAGGGGGAGGGACACCAAGAGCTGTGTGCATGTATGTTAACACCAAACTGATGCTCGTTGTGATGTGAGACTACAATGCACCAATAAAAACATATTTAAAAAAAGAATATAATAAGGATATCTGCTCACCATTTTTATTCCACGTTGTACTAGAGGCTCTGGACAGAGTGATTAAATAAAGAGAAATAAAGAGCATCCTTCTAGAAAGGAATAAGTATAATTGTTTCTATTCACAGATGGTATGATCTTGTATATTGGTAATCCTACGGGGTTCACTAAAAAAAAAAACATTGAAATAGACAAATTCAGCACGTTTGCAGAATATAAAAGCAACAAAGAAAAAGCAAGTGTGTATGTAAACAACTAATAATTTTAAAATGAAATTTAAAAGAATTCCATATACAGTAGAATGAAAAAATACTTAAGAATGGATTTTTAAAGTAACAGAATTGTACACTTACAGCCATGAACCATTGCTGAAAAAAATTAAGGGATATCCACATAAGTGGAAAAAAAATCCCACATTTATGGATCAGAAGGCTCACTATTGTTAGAATGGCAATATTCCCCTGATTGACAGACAGGCTCAAGACAAATCTATCAAAATTCTAGCCATCTTCTTTGCATAAATTAACAAGCTGATTGTAACATTTATGTGGAAATACAGGAACCCAGAAGAAGTAAAGCCATCTTGAAAACTAAGAAGAATGTTGAAAATTTCATATTTATTTATTTATTTATTCATTAATTTATTGTGATACTGGGGATTGAACTCAGGGGCCCTCTAGCACTGAACAATGTCCCCAGCTCTTTATATATCTATTTTATTTTTTGTTTTGAAGCAGGGTCTCACTAAAATACCGAGCACTGGCCTTGAACCTGCAATCCTCCTGTCTCAGCCTCCCAAGTACTGGGATTACAGGCAGGGACCAACACACTGGGCACATACTTCCTTACTTTAAAATTTACTCTTAAGCTACAGTAACCAAGACAGTGTATCACCGGCTTAAAAGGAGAAATGCAGATCAATGGAATAGATATGAGAGCCCAGAAATATAGTTTTGCATTATTGTTTGTTTGTTTTCAACAAGAATGCTAAGGAATTCAATGGGGAAAGAAGTCTTTCCAACAAATATACTAGGACAAGTGAGTATCTAAAAGCAAAGGATGGCCAGGCGTGGTGGCACACGCTTGTAATCCCAGTACTTGGGAGGCTGAGACAGGAGGATCCGGGTTTGTGGCCAGCCTCAGCCTTAGTGAGGCCCGCTGCAACTTAGTGAGACCCTGTTTCAAAATAAAGAATAAAAAATAGGGCTGGGGGTGGAGCTCGGAGGTAGAATGCCCCTGAGTTCAATCCCTGGTACCACACACACACAAATAAATAAATAAATAAATAAATAAATAAATAAATAAATAAGCAAACAAATAAATAAATAATAAAAGCAAAGGATGAAGTGGAACTTGTTACCTAACACCATAAAGAAAAACAAATTGAAAATGGGTCATAATGAACTCACTACGATGTATGATTTCAATGCACTAATAAAATAAGAATAAATGTATCACTTTGAACCTCACCATGTTTTATAGTTACAATGCACCAATAAAATTATTTTAAAAAGCAAAAAATGGGTCATAGAATAAAGTATAAGGATAAATCTTTGTGATGTTGGGTAAGGCAATAGTTTCTTAGAAGATAGGACACCAAAGCAAAAGGAACAAAAGAAAGAGAGATGGATTTAACTTCATAAAAATTAAAAGGTTTTGTGTTGCAAAAGGTACCATAAAGAAAGAAGACAACCTATAGTATGAGAGAAAACATTTACAAATTACATATCTGATAGGAGGCTTATATCCAGAATGCATAATGAATTCTTAATAATCAATAACAAAAAGACAAATAAGGCATAAAAATGAGCAAAGGATATGAATGGGCATTACTCCAAGTAAGATATAAGAATGGCCAATAAACACATGAAAAAAAATATCAAAAGAGCACAAAAATCAGCCATTAGACAAATGCAACTCAAAACCACAGGACATGTCCCTTCACACCCACTAGGATAACTATTATCAAAGACAGAGATCATAATGAGTATTGTCCAGGATGAGAAGAAATTGGAAACCTCATCCATAGCTGGTAAAAAAGTAAAGTGGGCCAGGCGTGGTGGCGCACGCTTGTAATCCCAGTACTTTGGGAGGCGGAGACCGGAGGATCCGGGTTCGCGGCCAGCCTCAGCTCTCTCACTCTCTCTCTCTCGCTGTCTCTCTCTCTCTACTTAGTGAGGCCCTCCGCAACTTCGTGAGACCCGGTTTCAAAATAAAGTATAAAAAATAGGGCCGGGGGTGTAGCACGGAGATACAATGCCCCTGCGTTCAATCCCTGGTACCACAAAAAAAAAAAAAAGTAAAGTGGGCCAGGCATGGTGGTTCATGCCTGTGATCCCAGTACTTGGGAGGCTGAAATAGGAGGATCACAGGTTCAAGGACAGTCTCAGCAATGTAGGGAAACTCTCAGCAATCTAGCAAGACCCTCTTTTAAACCAAAAAATAAAAAAGGGCTGGGGGTAGCAAGTGTAGCTCAGAGGTAGAATGCCCCTGGGTTCAATCCCTAGAAATAAATAAATAAATAGTAATGAAAAGAAGGAGGCGTAGTCACTTTGAAAAACAGTCTGGCAGTTCTTTAAAATGTTAAATATATAAATTACCATATGACCCAGCATTTCCATCCCTAATAATATACAGAAGAAACATGAAGAAGAATTAAAAATGAAAATATATGTCTACACAGAAAGCTTGCACATGAATGTTCAAAGATTTACTCAGGGCCCAGGGTGTCGCTCAGTAGTAGAGCACTTATATAGCCTGTGTAAGGCCCCACGTTCCATCCCCAGCACTGCACACACACAAAAAAATTATGCATAGCCAAAACCAAAACAAATGCCATCAACTAATGAGTGGATTTAAAAAAAATGTGGTATGCCCATACACCGGAACTTCATTAAGTAATAAAAAGGAATGATATACAGACACATGCTACAGTATGGGTGAACCTGACACCATTATGCTACATGAAAGAAGCCTGTCACAACGGATCACATATTTTACAGTTTTGTTTCAAGGAAATATCCAAAATAGGCAAATCTATAGAACAGACAGTAGATTAATGGTTACCTAGGCCTGGGGGAGACGGATAGAAATGGAATGGTAGAATGATAAAAGTGTTCTGAAATTAAACTATGGTTGTATAATTCCCCCTGGACCACCATATTAAAATACTACAGACAGTGAGACATAAACAGTATAGATCTATGCTCACACATTTCTGGAAGCTAGACACCTACGATCAAGGTGTCACAGCTGAGACTTAACAGACAGCTGCCTTCTCGCCGTGTCCTCACAATGTCGTCTCTATGTCTGCGTGTTCCCTGTTTCCTAATCTCCTCTCCTTTAAATCCACCAGTCTATTAGGTCAGGGTCCACCCAGGTGACCACACTCCATTGTAATTACCCCTGCAAGGACCCTGTTTCCAAATACAGTCACATTCTCAGGCATTGGGGTCTCAACATATAAATAAGCAGAATTTAGCCCAAACTAGGGGTGAGAGTTGCACAAAACACTAAAAACCATTGAATTCCGCCATTTAAATGGGTGAAGTTTATTATATGTGAATTATATCTCAATAAAGTGATAGTTTAAAAAGGAGCCATAGGGGAGGCATTTAAGAATTTTTTGGAGCCGGGCGTAGTGGTGCATGCTTGTAATCCCAGTACTTGGGAGGCGGAGACCAGAGGATCTGGGTTCGCGGCCAGCCTCAGCTACTTAGTGAGGCCCTCCGCAACTTTGTGAGACCCGGTTTCAAAATAAAGGATAAAAAATAGGGCCAGGGGTGTAGCTCGGAAGTAGAATGCCCCTGGGTTCGATCCCTGGTACCGCAAAAATAAATAAATAAATAAATAAATAAATAAATAAAATAAGAATTTTTCGGCAGAAAAGTGCAGTGATCGAATGTGGGTTGTATAAATCTCATTCTGGTACCCACCTCTAGGATGAAGGTAGGAATCTGGAGACAACGTGGCCAATCAAGAGATCCTTGCAGTAATCCAAGGTGGGCGTCCTGAGGGTCTCAGCTAGACCAGCGTCTCAGTCAACATTCCCATTACTATAATCCAAAATGACTGACCAC
Organism: Glis glis; assembly: GCA_004027185.1. Classification (NCBI taxonomy): domain Eukaryota; kingdom Metazoa; phylum Chordata; class Mammalia; order Rodentia; family Gliridae; genus Glis; species Glis glis. The sequence continues at coordinate 50,322 of PVJS01005786.1, forward strand.
ACAACTCAGAGGAAGGAAGATTTATTTGCTCACGGGTTTTTGGAGATTTCGGGTTCAGTCCATGTGACGCCAGGGTCTGGGGATCTCAGGGCATGGCGGCGGTGGGAAGCAAAGAGAAGGAGAGAACAAGAGCTCTGCTCTCACATCATGGAGGCCGGAAGCAAGACAGCACGAGCAAGCAAGGGGATTTAAAGACAAAAGCACAGTTCCTAAGGCCACACTCCCAGGGACCCACTTTCTCCAGCCGCACTCCACAGGCCTAGGTTACCACCAGGTAAATCCTTAACCACTGATGAGATTGCAACCCTCATGACTTAATCACATCAACTCTGAACATTAATACATGAGCTCTTCAGGGGGCATGCTGTATCCAACCCTAACAACAGGGGCACGAAAGTGAAAAAGACGCAACAGATGTGAGTGACTTTGGCTTGATCCAGCCCCTACCAGAAGCCTACTGGAAGGGCCAAGTTGCAAGGCTGCCTGCATGGACACGTGGTGTGCAATGCACAAACTCTGAAGACTTGATCCACTGCAGGGCCTGAAAACTCCATGTCGCTTTGTTCTGGATTGTGTCTAAAGCTTTGAGTAAAATAAACCCTTGGCGTCTGTGTTACTGCAAGGGACCAGCCCGTGAGCTCATGGCCACTTGCTGACACCTTGAACACAAATGATTCTGCAGGTCCCGTCAGCCATTTGGCAAGCTCAAGGGCCGTGACTGTCTTGTAGGTTCTGTTGAAGCAAAGGCTAGAATGACAGAGGCAGAGTATGTTTAATGACAGACCTGAAATAGACTCCGTGGACACTAGGGTGGGAAGAGCTTGGGCAGCTAAGAAAGTCCAGGAAGAAAGAGCACAGTAGCCATGTCTCCAGGGGATCTGCGAGGTTAGGGGCGCAACCTTGATTTAACAAGGGAAGAGTTTTTTCTGCTTATTTTCTGTTCCTCCTTGTTTAAATTTTGCTTTTCTAATGTATCTGTCTGCTACTGCAGGAATTCGGTTGGATAAAGCCAACCAAGTTGAATAAAAGCAACTGCACACACGACGTTCACTCTGTGTGTGCACATAATGTGTTAATATGTACCGCTCTCTTTCTCACACACATGTGCACACACATGCACAAACTCATATGACTGCTCCAAGAAAAACTGGAGAAGCACGTTGTGTCTCTGGACCACTGGTCTTCCTCCTTGTGCCTGTTCCCTCTTCTGTAAAGATCTCAGCCCCCTCCACTCTCCTATGCCTTCTCCCGCTCACAACCTACTTTATTTAGAAATTGGATTCTAACCACCAAGCGAATTCAGCCTGGTGTAGTAAAAATAGAATGAGATTCCACCCTGGACCATCTCCATTTGACCTAGCTGCTCTGACCAAGAGCGTAAACTTGGGGACCTCCCTTACTGTCTCAGAACCTCAGTTTCTTCTGCTAAATGAAGGCAGCAACACCATCTGCTCCATGGAGCTGTACAAAGTTCCAGCGAAATAATACGTGAGAGTACATGGAAGGTTCTGAGTAAATATGAGACATTATCATCACCTTTCCCTAGAGGCTTAACACTTTAATACATTCACAATTTTGTGGCATGGAGGTTTAGACTTGAGGCAGGAAGTGGGAAAATATCCGGGGTGAGGTGAGGGTAGAATGTCTCCCGGATTCCTATGATCACACGTAGGCAAATGACTCCCTTCTGCCTACATGTTAGATATCTGGACATCTAGACATTCTCTCTCTCTCTCTCTCTCTCTCTCTTTTTCTCCCGCTCCAAACTTTGGATTCAGGTCTCCAGTGTGCATGTTCATGCCATTCTGGTTGACCTCTGAAGTGGAAAATTCCAGGAAACAGTCTTTCTCTCAGCTGTCCGATTTGGGGTTGAGAAGCTAAAGAGCCCACAAGGATGGTGTCTCATTTGTTTTGCACCATCTGGTGGACTGTGCCTGGAGGTACAGGGTCTGCTCTGGAATTGCCAAAGAGCTGGAGCCCACCATCACTGCCCAGGTTGAAGGGGAGGAGGACCCTGCCCGGTGTGGCTGGTGGACCTGTCCGCATCAGTGAGAAAGAGAGGCTCCCCAGAAAGCAGCAGAAGAGAGCCCGCTCATTTTTCTTAAAAAATGCAAAACAAGTAACTGAAATGGTCCTTACCTTTCCCAGCATCCCCAAAGGTTGGCAAACACATTATTAGACAGTTCTCACCCTGGTTCTACTTCCCAGAATGCAGCGCTCTTGAGGATGGGACTAATATATTCAACATTTTACACAAACTCCTTCCCTTCTGTTCTTCCTTCTCCCTCTCTCTTATGTGCACACAAAACTGAGGAAAAGCTCAGTGAATGTTTACGGTTCCACTGAACTGAATAGGCAAGGGCCTCTCTAAGCCTGAGAAGAGAGTTCAAGTTCAGAGGCGCCTTTACAGCCACCTGAGATCGCACAACCTTAGAGAGTGTGTTGGTCCTCCTCCCTCCTCTTCTCCCTGCTGAAACGGGCACTAACGCTGATGGCTTTGTGACAGCACAGATGTGCATCTAAGAAACGGGTGCTGCTCAGAATCCAACCGATCCACCAGCAGACATCCCCGAGCACATAATCTGTGCTGAGCCTTACATGAAGTGCTGAGGGCAAGTGGGCAGAGAGGAAGGGAAACACGGATAAGCAAGACCATCATGGCTCCTGGCTTCCAAGAGCTCATCGGCCGAATCAGGAGACAGATGCTCTTACTAAAACTAAGAGCAAGCCATCCACTGTGAATGACAAAGGGGTTGCTCCACCATAATGTCACAGCAGTCGGAGGAGATGCTGGGGCAATCAAAGGAGAATTCATGGAGAGGGTGCTCAGGCCGCCATCTCTACAGTCTAACTGAACAAGTCAACCAGGTGTAGCACCTTTCAGTGTAGCCTGGGGCTTTCTTAACAAGAAGTATTAATGCTGCCAAGAGACAAATTATATGTTCCTTCCAACCCTGCTCCTTCCCCTGAACAGTTGCCCCTGCCTGACCACCTTCTGTCTCACCTCCAGCTTGTCAGCCTCTATTCATCCCTCCAACCTTACTTCTTCTTACACCTGGAAAAGTCTTTCCTAATCACTCCAGGCTCATTGATGTCCTCACCAACTTCTCACCCAACTTCTTTAGGTGCCCGCAATGCCTTAAAATCCCTAGCACTTGGAAAAGCATGAAGTCACAGTCTCGTGTATTCTGACACTTAATGTGTCTATGCTTTATGCCCTCAACTAGATTGTTAGCTCAGTAACTTGGAATGAGGCCGTGTCCTTCTGCAGCCTCAGAGCACAAGGGCCCACGCTTCCCAGGTAGGATGAACTCATAGAACTTGCAATTTCCACCTCTGCGGCCTCCAGCACAGGACAGAGCAGCCCCATCCTACCTGGGGAAGCAGCTGCAGCCAGGTTCCTAGGCAGTGGCTCAGGAAGTCAGGCAGCTCAGAGACTGGAGGAGGCCCTCCCAGCTGCACCAAGGCTTGTAACCTCCGCCTCCAGTCCACAGACCTACATCATCCCAATAAAACATCTCTCTTCCTACCCCAACCTGCAAACTTTGGGACTTCCCTTCTCCTGCAAAAGAAACCCTAATATTCACTTTATTTAGTGTTCACCTGGTTACCAACAGAGGAGTGACGTCGTTTCCTAAGCCACTTTCTTTTTCTTTCTTTTTTTTTTTTGCAGTACTGGAGATTGAACCCAGGGGCATTCTACCTCTGAGCTACACCCCCAGCCCTATTTTTTATTCCTTATGTTGAAACTGGGTCTCACTAAGTTGTGGAGAACCTCACTAAGAGGCTGAGGCTGGCCGCGAACCTGTGATCATCCTGTCTCAGCCTCCCAAGTACTGGGATTACAAGCATGTGCCACCACGCCTGACTTCCTGAGACACTTTCTGTCACACTCATTTAAGGGAAGCTCTCCCAAAGTATGTTTCACAAAATATTGGTCCTGCTGGAATACTGACCCAAAAACACAGTGTCAAGTAATTATATTTGGAAATGCCAAGTTAAGAAATTAAGACAGAATTTTGTTTCATTTTCTTCTGTCTTTTTCCTGCAGAAAGTTTCAGATTCCTTAATGAGCAGGGTAAGACTGGAAGAAGGGCTGGAGCACATCAATCCAAACTCACTTGACCATGGAAGGGTTTTTCCAAGGTGGCTTAATCTTGAAAATTCCACACAAGTCTTCCGAGCTGCTTTCCTCGGGCATTTGAAAATGTTTTTAGATATTACAATATAGATATAGATACACACAAAGAAATTTCTCTGAATGCCAAAGTAGAAATTCGTGGCAGAAAATTTAGAGATTGAAGAAATGCGCAAAAGAGAAATCATGAAAAAGTGAATCGTTTTCCAGGCCCACCAGTGCTTCCTATATTGAGAGAGTTAATCCTGTAGAATTTCTGCTACTTGGAGGGACCAATGTGGCCTTTCCCAATAAAATCTTGGCCTGCTGTCCTGCTGTACAGTCGTAGCTGTACTCCATCTATTGAACCTTGCTGAAAAAGATCACTTGCTCCACACTTCCCGTTCACACCAAAATCAACACCCTCCAAAGTAAAAGCAAATGTACAATATGTCCAGGTGCTGTGGGTGTGGAGAAATACCAACAGGCCAGAGAAGGGCCGCGAGGCTCAGAATAAAGGTGGCCTCATATTACCAGGCACCTTGAAGAGATTCAGTAGTATTGGAGCCAATCCGAAGAAAGATGTCCAGTTTGAGGAGACCAAGAGGGATACAAAAGGGGAGTTGTGAATTTCAGTTTCCTTGTGGGCAAAATTCACAATTACTAGTCACTTCCAAGGTGAATATGCAATACACACTGTCTCTGGAAGTGTCCAAGAGAAAGTAGTGCCGATGATAAAAAAGAACAAATCTACCTATCACTCAGTGATTAAATTCTCCTTCCCACATCTGCATGTTCTTTATCCAGGTGAAGTCGTGTTTTCAAGGGAAACATTTAGACGATAAGGAAGTTACCAAAGGCTGAGGCATGAGCAGGCTGTGGAGTGTCTGCTGGAAAACCGAGGCTGGCCCACTATGCTCAAAGCCAGCTCTGCTGCCCCGGCCTGTGCTGGCCCCACTACTGAGGCTGCTGCCTGATCAGCATTTTCATCTGAATATAGAATAAAGCTCAGGTCAGCTTGGAATAAAGACATTAAGTGGGGTAATATGTAAGTGCTTAAGAAAGAGGAAAGAAGTACTCAATGAAGTTAGCTATTATTACTTAATAAGTTCTTTAAAAAAAACCCACAATATTCCAAGATCTAGGAATCAAACAAAAGAGAAAATGCTGAAATATCGTTTGTTTACTTTTTATTAGGTACTAGATAGGGGTCTTCAGCAAAGGTGCAGGTGGCATTGCCCCCAGAATATTTTCCACTACCCGGGTTACTATTCAGTTCTTTACCCCTGAAACACCATCCCAAGACCTGTCGGTTTTCTTTGGAAATGTCTCTCAACTTGGAGTTCTATTATTTTCCTCTTTCACAGCCAACATTTGCACGGTGCTGCCATCCATGCCATCCTCTCGGTCTTCCTGTCATTAGCCTTGCTCAAGGCCACCGGTGCCATCAGATTAACTGTCTTAATAGACCACTTGAGCCTTGGGTCAAATATAACCCTTCACCATTGCCCACTAAGTATAGAACTAAGTCCTACCTCTTGAGCCTGGCACACGCTGCTCTCTGCAGCCTCACGGTCCAGTCTCTTTTCCTTGGGCTGTCCCGCATTGCTGGATCCCAACCCAAGGCCAGCAGGCAAGGTTGCCCTTATGCAGTGTACTCCTGTGACAAGGTCCTGTGACACCAAGAAGACTGGAAAAAGATCGGGAGTGGATCCGAACGAGCAAACAGAATAGCAAGCACAGCCACAAATGGAGCTTTTAAAATGTTGGAGTACAGAAACGGAGGCTCAAAAGTATCTGAAAAATAGGAGTTAATATTTGTATAGACTTGGGGTTAGGCCTCTCTAGGCGTGACCAAAGACGTCGGAGCTCTTCCTGGACTCCAACCAAGTGTCTCCAGGGCCCATGTTTTAGACACTTGGATGTGCAGATGTGCACACATTTATATAAAGAGCTATTTATGGATTAGGAAATGAGGAAGACTATTGTACAGACCTAAAAACGGTTTGATTTTTGTAACAATCAAGAATATTTAAATATATACATAGCGCTATTTTAACTTATCAAATTCACAAAATTTTAAAATAATTCATCACCCACTCTTGTCCCAGGTGTAATTTACTGGGAAGATGCATATGTTGATACAAACTTCTGGGGGTTGGTTGGGCAACAAATATCAAAACCCTTAACCATTTTGTAGCCTTAGAGTCTTTGCTCCTAAGGAATAAATCATGAATGTCCATAATTCACATGTTCATAATTTAACAACAAAGATATTATGGGAAGAAGTATTTAAAAGAAAACACTGCATATAAATTAAATATTTCTAAAAGAGGAGAATGCCTAAAGGAATTATGATATTCCTATATGACAAAATATCATGCAACCATGAAATATATTGCAGAAAAATGTTATGACATAGAAAGATATTCTGATATACTTCTGAGAAAAAATCAATTAAAAATATTGTGAGCAGTACGATCTTGCTTATAAAATATGCATTTCAAAAGCCTAAAGGATAATATAAAATATTATCAGTGGATACCTTTGGGTGATCGGATTCAAGTGCTTTTTATGTATTTATTTATGCTTATCTGTTCTTTTCAAATTTTCTGCATGAGATACTTTTGTAATAAGAAAAGCACAATACGAGCATTATAAATTAATAGAAAAATTACTTCTTTTTATACACAGTGATTTTGTACATGAGCCTGAGCTGCTGGAGGATGCCATCCAGGCTGCGTGCTGCACAACTCCACTGAGGCACATTCTTTGGACACGTCTGAACTTATATCCAAATAAAGTATAAACTAATGATACTAATCTACTTTCCCCAGTGCAGGAAAGGGACAACAAGAGGTCTAAGTGAGTTCTTCACATCAAAAACTGGCAGCATGAAGCCAAGGATACTGACCTCCTCATTCAACCTTCTGCTTTGTAACAAAACTTCCAGTGCCTTCAAAACCCTTTGTGAAACTAAACCACAGAAAGAAAGGACTCTTGTCTGGCAGCTGAAGGCAATCTGCCAATTTATTTCCATCCTTCATCTAATTCTCAGTTGGCCTGCTAAGTGAAAAAGGTAACCAGAGACAGGGGAGAAGGCCACTGATAAGAATGATAGATAAGTAAATAAAACATTCATGAGCCAATTCTCCAGGTCTCAGACACAGCTTATGCAGTTCTCAGTGAGTGTGGCTATTTAAAGAATTAGCATTGCATAAAAACATGGACAATGGGACAAAAATAATGATATGCAATAAAAATCCACCTATTATAAAACATAGAACATGAAACAAGGATAATAGACATAGAGATGGGTTGCTCCTTGACTAGACTTGGGTCTTCCAGTCCATCCAGGAGTGTTGGTTGGCCTTTTGACAATTGGAAACATCTCCATGGTGATTCCGAGACCTTGCTGGGGGTAGGATGCTGATGTTGCATTCCTAGTGGGACTTACACAGGCCAGTTGATTTCGATTTGCTTTCCTTCAGCATCTGGTCCAGCACTTCGCAAGTAGTAAGCCCTTGGTACACATATGTTAAATCGATTCCTCAGCACAATTTGAGAAAAGATTGCATAAAGCTAAGAAAATTTCTTCCTTTTGGTGTTCAAGTGCTGTATGTTCCAGCAAAGGTCAGCCCCTCTCTGTTGATTTAAGGATTCAGAGTAACACCCAGGTGCAACAGCATCACCCCCAAATCCTCCCCTTCTAGCTGATGGTACAATGGAAAGATTCCTGTCAATAGAAGTCACCACATAAGGCGTTCTGTTGATGGGCACCTAGGAGTTAAATCATTTCTCTGAGCTTTAGTTTCCTTATCCATAAAAATGGAGCTGGGAGCCGGGTGTGGTGGCGCACGCTTGTAATCCCAGTATTTGGGAGGCGGAGACCGGAGGATCCAGGTTCATGGCCAGCCTCAGCTACTTAGTGAGGCCCTCTGCAACTTCGTGAGACCCGGTTTCAAAATAAAGGATAAAAAATAGGGCTGGGGGTGTAGCTCGGAGGTAGAATGCCCCTGGGTTCAATCCCAGTACCACAAAAAAAAAACAAAAAATGGAGCTGGGAGTGGTGGCACACGCTTGTAATCCCAGTACTTGGGAGGGTGAGACCAGAGGATCCAGCTTCATGGCCAGCCTCAGCTACTTAGTGAGGCCCTCTGAAACTTAGTGAGACCCTGTTTCAAAATAAAGAATAAAAAAAAATAGGGCTGGGGGTATATCCCGGAGGTAGAATGCCCCTGAGTTCAATCCCCAGTACCACAAAAAAAAAAAGGATGGGGAGGGGAGATAATATTTATAAGCAAAGGACTGGAATAGAATCTAGCACAACATGGGACACAAAGTACATGCCAGTGAATGCAACTTCCTTGCCTTTTTTTTTGTTCTTTGCTTTTTTGTCTTTTTATACTTTTATTGATGCATTATAATTATACATCATAGTGAGGTTCAAAGTGGTGCACACATACATGCGCACAGCAATTGGTGTGTTTCCCCCAGGACCTCACCCCTCTTGCCCTGCTTCCCGAACGTATTAGTGAGATGGGTAATGATAGCTTCATATAGGGACATAGCATTATTTGAACTATTTCCATCATCTGGTCTCCGTTTCCCTCCTCCCCTACTCCCTCCCCCAATCCCCTTCCACTATTCTAAGTGGTCATTTTCCTTTTATCTGAAGTCCCTTTTGTTTCCTATTTTCTCTCTAGCTTCCACATATGAGAGAAAACATATGACCTTTGACTTTCTGAGACTGGCTGATCTCACGTTACATAATATTCTCTAGTTCCATCCATTTTCCTGCAAAGGACATGATTTTGTCCTTCTTTTTGATTGAGTAAAACCCCATTGTGTGTGTATATACCACGTTTTCATTATCCATCCATCTGTCCATGGACACCTTGGTTGGTTCCCTTCTTTCTTACTGTTTCTCTACCCCAGCATCAGAGATAAGACCAACATCCCTGCTTGGTTTAAGTCCACACTGAGTTAGAAGTCCCCAGTCGTCAATCCATTCTTCAAAATTGCTTCTAAAGAAAAGATGGAGCTGGTGCCAGCAAAAGACAGAAGATGAAGAAGAACTATGGAAGGGCAAAAACAGGGGTAGAAAGGGAAAGAAATCAACAATATCACCTAGGATTAGTTCTCAGAACACCCAAATTAGGCAAATTTATATTCAGAGTTTTAGGAGCTAGATACACATAGACTAGACATACATTAGTCTAATGATTACATAAGATATTCTTAAGGTTAAATATCACAAAAGACACAACAGGACAGGTGTCAGGAGCCCTGGATCCTTGTGCAGGCACTCCTCCACCCCCTATATGAGCGCAATAGTACACTTGTTTAGGACCATGAACTTGACCATCACATACTTGGACTCTGATCTCCAAAACTGTACACCTCACACAGAATGCCACCTCATGAAATGGGGATAATCATGGATTATTAATGAAATCTTGAATAGATTAAGTACAATAGTAAATGTAGAACATTTAGGACAATGACTGGCAAATCTTGTCCTCCCCAACTGGGAATCTGTTAAGTATCTGTGAGATTGCAGGAAGGCACTTCCTATCTGGACACCATTTTCCTCATCTATTAGAGGGTGAGGAGGGAATTGGAAGATAACCTCTTGGATCCTTCCAGAACAAAAACTCATCTGATCCCCAGCTCCACCGGGGAGTTGGTCACTGGAGTTCAGGGTCACAGTCACAGGCTGAGGCTGAGGCAGCAGATGCTTGTATTATGCATAGTGGTGGGACAGGACAGAGCAGGCAAAAGAATTCATGAGAGAAAAGATTCCCCCCAGGCCAATTGGAAGGGAAGATTCTGTCAAGATCATTTTGAAAACAAAACGTGACTTCCTTTTTTTTTTTTTTTTTTTGTTCCAGGTCAAGAAACAAGAGCGATACCAAACTGAGCACAGCCTCCAGAGGCTTCCGTGGGATCACATGTCTCCGTAGAAATGCCATTGTAACTGATGTAAGTGTGAAGGACTTGGGACCCCAGGGATTAAATTTCTGCTGAAATACACATGTTTTTTAAGGGGGGAAAAATGAGCTCTTGACCCAGGGAATGAATGCAAAGCCTCTTGGTAAACGGTTTTAAGCCTGATGTGGAGGGTATCAGATGCCACCAGCCTTTCAGGACTTGTGTCATGTCCTAGGTTAGCATGAGATCACACCTGGCCATGCTGGCCTCAGACTGGGGGGAGGAGGACAGGGACACCTGTCTTAGCTCGTCTCACATATACATACACACACATTCCTGGGCCTGGGAACTTTTTTTCCCCCACAAAGACATGTTTTATGACTTCACTTGTATTTTTATAACAAAACAATCCCACATTCGTCTGGGAGGAAGTGGCCTGGGAGACCGGACACCTGGGCCCTGCCGGCCTCGTCAGAGCTCACCTTCTCCAATCACTCTGCGGCAAAGGCTCAGCCTCTCTCTTTGCAAAGTGGGTCTGGGAGTGTGCCCTGCCTGCCCTCCTATGGTGGGGGCATCGTGTATAAACTGTGGCAAAGAATATTTGGCTCTCAGAAAGCCTGCTGGCGAGTCCTGAGCATCCGGTTCCAAGACCCTGTGTTTTCAGCAGGGAAAAAAGTTGCAACACATCCTCCCTCCAGATTGTCCTGAGAACTCGACGACATAAAATATGGGAAGGTCCTTTATAAAGCCTAAAGAAACGTACGCATGTGATGTTAACGGCACTATCGGTATCATCACCATCATGGTCAAACACCTGCTGGTTTAAGGTAATGGAAGGATTCGTGTGTGAGCGTGTTTGCAAGTGTAAAGGTGCTTTGCACAGGACAGGGAGATATGAAAAGTGCAGCTCTGTCACCACCATCCTCAAAGTGCCACCATCCATGGGCCAAAAGAGGTAAGCTTCTAAAAAATGAACGACCCTAGTCGGCAAGGCGAGCCGTGCCAGGCAAGCCCAGGGCTCAGCACCGTGGATAGGTAGAGTGGAAGGAAACATGGCAGTAAGAACTGGGATTGTTAGAAAGGCACTGTGGAGAATGTGAGGATCGTCTGGACCCTAAGGAGGGCAGGCAGGACTTAGGGGTCAGCGTAGCGTTGGTCAAGGAGCCGCCCACGTCCTGTTGTCCTGAGCGAGTGTATAAAGAGGAGCTAAAGGAGGCCCCTGGGAGTGCTCATGTTGGAAGTCCTCCTTGATGATGTAGGACAATGTACCTTTTCCAATCAAAATAGGATTATGTCATGTTTTCTGGATTGACTGGGCAATACAGGTGGCCCGGAAGAGATAAACTCTCATGTTTCCCTGCAGGGGGAGAGAAGGATGCTCAGAAAGCCTTGTCAGAGGCTTGCAGCAGGAACTTCTCAAAGCCAAGATGAGAGGGAGTAGGGAAGAGAGGAACTGGTTGAAAAGCTGGGTAAGGAGTGTGCGAACCCCAAGATTTTCTTCCTTAGCCTGCACAGCCAAAGTGTTGCCATCCCCAGCCCCGGCAGAGGATAGATTTATTCTGTAAACAGATTAGGCGAGGGAGATTTGGAGACAGGGATACTGGGCACTGCTATAAGCAGGAGCAAGACATTAGTGGAACACAGAGCACCCCACGTTAGCCTGGGCAACTTAGAAAGGGGGCAACCACTCTTCTTTTACAGATTTCACTTTATACCCCAGGCTGGAAACTAAAGAGTTCTTTTTTTTAACATGAAAGGAAAGGGGATAGGGAATAAGACCTATCAATACTGATGACTGATCCCTAACAAACGATCAGATTCCTACCTGAGTACCCCCTAGAGTGAGACCCAGCAATCAAGGAGCCCGGCCCACACAGCAACTCTGCTCAGCCTTTGATGCTGCATCCATAGAAGGATGGCCTATGAGTAGCTAAGATTTGAGGGACGTCTATAACGAGACATACAAAAATGATAATAAATTTAGTAGAAGAAAGGCAAACATATTTAACCTAATAGATATAAGAAATGATGGAATTAGATCAAGATCTATGAATTAGGTCATATTTGATAGATCAAGATCTATATAAGAAAGAATGGAGCCGGGCGTGGTGGCGCACGCTTGTAATCCCAGTACTTTGGGAGGCGGAGACCGGAGGATCCGGGTTCGCGGCCAACCTCAGCTCTCTCTCTCTCTCTCTCTTTCTCTCTCTCTCTCTCTCCCCCTGTCTCTCTCTCTCTCTCTCTCTCTCTCTCACTCTCT
>PVJS01005787.1:0-32511 GCA_004027185.1 Glis glis
AGGTGGATGGATGGTGGGTAGGTGGATGGATGGATGGATGGATGGATGGATGGATGGATGGATAGGTGGATGGATGGATGGGTGGATGGATGGGTGGATGGATGGATGGTAGGTGGGTAGATAGATGGATGATAGAGGAAAGGTGAATGAGTAAATTGCTATGAATAGATGGTTATTGGATCCATGCATGGCAAATGGTTCATCAGAGGGTGGGTAGATGGATGGATAGATAGATGGAGAGATGGAAGTGGGGCAGACATGTAGACAAAGGATAGACCTATGATATGCCACGGCATAGTAAGAAGTTGCTGTTTACGCCCCATCACCACTGCCTGGTTTCTTTTAGGACATCCTTCTCTTCTGCTGGGCCTTTGAACAAGAAGAGAGGCCCACCTTCACCAAGCTCATGGACATGCTGGAGAAACTGCCAAAGCGAAACCGCCGCCTGTCTCACCCCGGACACTTCTGGAAGTCTGCAGAGTAGGTTTTCTCCCTCGGCTTCTCTCCCCACCGTCTTGTTCTCTGTCACCTTTCTGCCACCTTCAGGAGGAAATAGATTGGAACCCCCTACTCCACTGCTTAATAGCTGTGTGGCCTTGGGCATGTCACTTGGCCTCTCTGAACTACTTTCATGCTCTGGAAAATGAGGGCTGTGAAGCCCTCCAGCAAGGGTGCTGTAAGGGTACAGTGAGGTCACATGCTGAGACACCTGGTATGGAGTGTTCCAGGTGGTAGGTGTTCACATACAGTGACGACCACTGTCTACAAGACAGAGAGTGAGCCCTGTTCTGGTGGCCTGGCAGGGTTTAGAGTCAACTGGATAGGAAACAGGCAGGAAGAGGCTCCAACAAGCAAAACGCCCTGCCCAGCTGAGGGAGCACGGGCGAGCGAGGGAATTGGTGCTGGAGCTCCAGGCGGGACCGAGAGTGCCTGGTGCTACAAGACTCCAGGGTCGTTTGGGGCATCACCCAGCGGCCTTTGCTCTCCTAGGGTCAGGAAGGAGAGGGCAGGAGTTCAGCTAGACGGAGGACCGTGACGCTCGCTGGTTGGAAGAGGAGGCGGGGGTCTCCCTTTGCATATCCCACTGCGGGGTCGGGGCTGAGAAAACAGAGGACAGGATGTGGCCTGGCACCATGAGACTAGGTCCAGCGGGAGTTTCCTTTCTCCCGCTCATCCATTCGTGCTGTTTTTCTTAGTGTTCAGCCCAATTGTCCTGAACATCTATCAGGGGTCAGACACCTTCCGTGAGTGGGAGAATAGGGCTGAGCCAAAGAAGGAAGTCCTTTTGCTGCTGTGGACAGTGACGTCCCCGTGCAGAGCAGGCGTCCATGGTGCGGGTCCTGGTCTCGCACCTCATCCTGTATCTCCAGCCCTTATTGACCCTCTCCCAGACCATATGCCAGATGACCATCCCTACTCCAGAGGCTGCACACTGCAGCAGCAGAGTCCTGGGTTCAAACCCTGACCTGCTGTTTCCTGGCTGTGCACCCCTGGACTAAACGCACACCCTGTCTGAGCTTCAGTTTTCATCTGGGAAAAGGATACGATGTGTAGGTATCACAGGCTGTTCTCGGGCTTAAAGGAGGTCAGGTGTGCGCACGTAGTAGGACCTCAGTCAGTAGAAGTCCCTTTTGCTTTCTCTTGGAGTGGACAGGAGCCTCTCTTGTCAAACTGCCTGGCCCTCTGAGGAGGCACCGTGGCACAATGACATCACAGTATCCCGTCACCTCTCACCTCGCTCTCTTCTCTCCCCACTCCAGGCTGTGACCTTGGGACAGCGGGATGGCGCTCAGCTGCCTCGGCCCCCGGGCCACCTCTCCTGCCCTGCTCTGCCCTCTGCCAGCTCAGGAGGCCAGAGGCTCACTGTCAGAGGGTCCCAACACCACTGCGCTCCGGGGCTGCTCCGCATCCCAGACTTGCGCCCCCTCTTCTCGGGCAGGGCCGGGGACCCCTGAGCCAGGACTGAACTGGACAAGCCAGGGCAACGCAGGATTGATGAGTGAGGCCCGGGGACGGTGTAGAGAACTTCAGGCTGAAAGCAAAGGCCCTGGGCCATGGAGACCGGGACGGGAGGCCGCACGAGGGCAGGCTCACGGGACTGTCTGTGTGTGCGTGTGTCTACGTAAGAAGCTGTTCGCTCTCCTCCCACCCAGGCAAGCCAAACCAGCCCGCCCCAGTGCAGAGCACCCCCAGCTTTTGTCTCTGTGTGGTGGGTCCTGGCCCTGCTACCCGGGAAGATAGGATGGGATGCAGAGCCGAGTGCCGGCTCACTCAAGGCTACCAGGCCAAGGTCAGGGTGGACGGGGAGTGGGGTTGGGGGTCGGTGGCTAAGCTCAGTCCTTTGGAAACATGTTTTCGGAGGCCCCAACTTAAGCCCGAAATGATTTAAGTCACGCTTGGGTAGAGCTCCAGAGTGCAGCCCAGTCGTTCTGCTGTCTTGGGAGCTCCGGGGCTCTCTGGGGACCAGCTCCCCCATTCTGCCTTCGTCTCCCACTCTGGACAGCACCGTCGCTCCCATCTCGACTCACGGCCTCACCCCCACCTTGCCATTCGGAAGGCACAGTGGCTCCCTGACCAAGGTCACTTCTGGGGGCTCCTTCTAGCTCTCCATCATTTGTGCCACCCGTTGAAGTCCAAACCCCAAGAACTCTGGAAGGGAGTTCTAGAACCTTCCTTCCCCTCCCTCTTCAGCAAGTACACCATTGGCGTGGGTCTATGCACGATGACGGATAGGAGTCTCTGGGATGCATGTGTGGGGTTACATGTTGAGCGCATGATAACCTGTTTATGAAGGATTTCTCCACCTCTTGCCCTAATAATGGGGGTAGGGAGCGTGTTTGTAGACGGTCTGCATTTTCTACTCTAACTCGGTGCTGAGTTCCTGAGTGGCCTCCCATTCAGAGGCTCTGTCCCCTCGCCGATGTGTGCCCACACAGTCCCCCTGCCTCCCTCCCCTCGCTCATGACCTGAGCTGGCGGCTCTTTCTCCCCGTGTCCAGCTCCCCCAGTGTCCCGCATGGAGGATGCTGAGCACGGGCGCTGCCCGCAGAGTGGGAGGAGGGGAGAACCTCTAGACCTCTGGTCCACGTTCTCAGAGCCCTGACCCCGTCTATCTGACCTAGCCCCCAAGGGAAATCTGTCTGCCAGCAGAGCAATAGCAGAGGCAGCCGGGCTCCATGCAGGATGCCCAGGGTCGGCCCACGGCCCCTCTTGGACTTCCAGGACACTCCCAGGCTTGGGGATCTACCTTATGTGTCTCCCTCCCAGAGAGGGGAACCGAGACTCCAAAACCCTACCCAAGCTGAGACTTGAAATCCAACCAGACATACGGGGATCTTCCCCAAGGGTGGTCCCAGCTGCTCCGTGCCCGGGGCAAGGCTGCTTCCGAGCCGGAAAGAATGAGAGCAGCCAAGCCCAGGGGAGACCCCCGTGCTTCCCCAGGGCCCTTCTTGTGTCACCTTTCCAACATGGGACCAGGGGACTCAGAGCCCCGTGTGGTTGTTCTCAAAGGGCGTTCCTCTTCCGGGGACGGCGGCACCTGGGCTGCTCGTGGCTTGATATCCACGCATCTTGGAGACATTTTACACACACTTGCAGGAGCCCCAGCGCCCTGGTGTTGCTGGGGACAGCTCTTGTCAACAGAGACCTCCCTGTCAAACAAGCCCCTCTGTGGCCCGCGCCTGTGTCCCTGGGCTGTGTCCAAACCCTCCTTAGCTCTGCCCAGTGGCCGCTGAGCACCCAGGGTCCAGCTACTTCCCTGTCTAATCCCACCAGGACTTCTCCTCTGGTCCACAGACTCCAGTCTCTGTCATGGGCCTTGGTGCCCAGAGAGGAAACAAGGAAGCAAAGAGGCAGGCAGGGTTGGGCTATCCCAAAGCAGAAATGCTCACAAAAACTAGAGCCGGCCCCCCTTGCCTCTTCTATTAACAAAAATGCTCAACCACAGCCTTTGGCTAGGCCCAGCAGCGTCTCCAACAGGCGACTTCTCCATATGTCTCTGAGCACCTGCTTGGATCAAAGACCAGTGCCCAAGCCCAGCCTTCCCTGCGACTCTTGGGCTTTCTGCTTTGTGGACCAGGGTTCCTTGGGTTTGTCCCTGGGTCCCATGTCACCTCCCCTGACTTCGCGCTCTTTCCCCACCTCCCTGCTGTGCCCTCAGCTGGCAAGATCTGCGCTGCCCAGGCTGGCACCAGGCTCTGGACCGCTCTGCCCCCCAACCCCAGCAACACCACCCTGACTGTGAGCAGCGCTTTTAATTTGCACATATGTCAATCCAGGGACGACTGACCAGTCCTCTCCCTGCTGGCCTCAGTCCACTCTCCCGTGGAGTGCTGGGGGACGATCCATTCACTCGTCCTTCGCAGGGCGAAAGAGAAGAGAGAAGGCTCTTAGCTGCTAGCTCGCCCTGCAACTCATTCTACACAATCTACCTGCAAAGGAGTGTGTGTGTGTGTGTGTGTGTGTGTGTCCGCACCCTTGCTTGATAGTGCATGAGTTACTCACAGTGAGTCCCCATCCGTGCCTTGTGTTCAGAAAATCCTTCTATATTCAGGGTTCCTAAATAGACCAGTCCTTGGGTAAAGATTCGCCAGAAAGCTTTGACCCCACAGAGGGAGACATCTCTGCTGTCTTGGAAGGGCTTGTGGGTTGCACACTGAATTCCGCCTGCCCTTCCAGGCCCAAGAGACCCTCCTGGCCTCGTGTGGGGGCATCCCCCAGTGTCCCCATCCCCAGGGCCAAGTTGAAAACTCCAAGTGGGCCACTTAGCTCTGTCTTGTCCTGGGTTTCCTCTTACTGGTCGAAAGGGAAATCCCACCTTTCCATGGAGCCCCCTCCTCTTTCTATCCTCGTCCGCCTTGGACTGTCAGCCAACAGAAGCCCTTGATCGGTGTGGATACTAGACTCCCCTTCCTCATCCCACCCCCTGTTCACACATCATGCCCCCCAAACACACGCACAAATCCAGTCTCCCCTCGCCTCCTGCAATTCTCCCCACACCTATGGCTGATTCTCTGAGGCACACAGGGGTCGTGGTCCACACTTAGCCCCAACAGTCACTATCTTGAGAAACCTAGAGCTGGGGTTGACACGCTGTGGCCCTCGGGCCACATCCAGCCAGTCAGAGGTCTCTTACATTGTTTTAACTGGGGGGAAATTAAAAGGAATATGATATCCCATGACTTGGGAAAATCCTATAAAATTCAGATTTCAATACATACAATTTCACTGGGACACAACTTATTTCCATGTTGTCCCTGCCACTTTTGTGTCACAACGGAGCTAATTATTTGGAACAGAGACGATGTAGCCCACAGCATTGAAGATACTTGCAGCCCGACCCTTGACGGACCCTGCCGCCTCTGACATAGAGGGCAGTCTTTCCAGAGAGTAAGTCAACGTGTATGTGGCTCCCAGAGGAAGGACAGGAGCCGGGGGAGGGAACATGTGTCAAGGTGGAGTGGCCACTGAGGGAGGTAGGAAGCCCCCTGCTCTTTGACAGCCATGAGCCGATGTTGGCCCCGTGGCTGCATGCCGTTCAGGGCCTGGCGGCTGCACGGGCTCCCTGGACCTCGCTCTGCAGTGGTTTGCTGGGGCTCCATGATTAAACCAGAGGAATTTCCTTCTCCTGATTCTAGAGGCTCAGAGTCTAAGACCAAGTCTTCGGGCAGGGCTGATTTCTAGTGAGGCCTTGTTCCTTGGCTTACAGACGGCCACCTTCTCGCCTTCTTGTGACTTCACACCCAGGTGTCTCTTCTCAGAAGGACACCGCCCCTAGGTTGGATTCGGGCCCACCCTTTTGACCTAATTTAACCTCACTCACCTCTCCCAGGCCCTGTCTGCAAATCCTGTCACGTGAGGGGTCTCACTCAATGATGGACGTGGGAGGGACACAATTCAGTCAACTACAACAGCCCTGGAGATTTCCCAGGCTCTGGATTCTAGAGGCCTTCGGGGCAGCTCTCGTGTCTGGCTTTTTTCCCCACACTGGTTCTCAACCTTGAGTCCCAAGGACGCCGCCCTGTCCTCGTGCCCGTAGCCTTCACCTCACCCGCCCACCCCCTGGTCACAAGCGTGCCACAGATATGGCCAAGCCACGCCTGCCTCTATGTTAGCTTCCCAGAGCCACCATAACAAGCTACGCCTGCCCTGCAGCTTAAAACAGCCCGGATGTGTTCTCTCGCCATTCTAGAAGCCAGACGTAGAAGAGCAAAGTGTTAGCAGAGCCATGCTCCCTCCAAAACCTGGCGGGGCCTTCCCCGCCTCTTCCTGACTCCCAGTGGTGTTCGGACAAACCGTAGCATCCCTTGGCTCGTGGCCCCGTCACTCCATCTCTGCCTTCGTCCTCAACGCCCGTCTCCTTGGGTCTCTGTCTTTATGTAGCCATCTTCTTATACGTACACCAGCCATGCTGGGGCAGGGGCCACCCTACCAAGTGTGACCTCACCTGAACCAATTCCATCTGCAATGGCCCGTTTCCAAGTCGGGGTGCATTCTCAGGTCCTGGCGTCAGGACTTCAACATCTTATTTGGGGAGCAATGGCTAGGGAAGACACAACTCAACCCGTACATCTTCCTGGGAACTTTCTCTTGAGTCTTGATTGGTCACCTTATCGCTCCATGGCAGACCAGAGTTCCCCCAGGAGATGGAGTCCCCGCTGTGCCGGCCTCCAGCTCCATGTGCAGAGGTGGGCAGCCCATGTGTGGACAGCTTACCTGTAATGTGACAGTCACTTGGTCACTGTGCTCCACAGCCCCGTCTAGAGGGGTCGGTGACATGGTGTCCAGTTTTGTGTACGCTTCTGCTCAGAGGCAGAGGAGCAGACGTTGAGGAGCTGGGCCAACATTCTTTCTTTAGCTTTGCTTGTGAAGTGACAGTTTCCTGAAAGGCTCTTGGGGACACTCTTCCTGCTCCCGGGTCACCTTGTCCCATCCCACACAGCCTCTGCTTGCACACACCTCTAAGGAAGTCACTGTGCACCCCACAAGGAACGAGAGGTGGCAAATGCAAGTCTGGGCCCCGCGTGGTGGAAGCCCCGTGGGCCTCTCTCCACTAGTCAGTGCTCCTGGTTATGCATGCAAACCACTGGTCCTTCTCCATCCCTACCCACCACACCTGTTCCCTGTTGCCAGTTAACCCAGACCCAGCTAGGGACAGAGCTGGGGAGATCTGCAGTCCCATTGACCTCCCTGCCTTCTCTGTGTGCCAGCTCCTCGCGTGGTGCCTGGTGTGTAGTATGTGCTTAATAAATGTTTCCAGCATGCAGAGAGAGAGGGCTGCTGGGTAAGAGCCAGGGCCTGGCACGGGTCAGAAGGGCTCCACTGGCAGAGCCTGGAGGTACCAGAATTCAAGGTTCTATTGTAGATGCCATGTCGCCGGGAAAGTGCCTGCCAGGTTTAACAAATATGACTTGTAAAGAGTCCCACTGGAGCCGGGCATGGTGGTGCAGGCCTGTAATCTCAGTTCTTGGGAGACTGAGATAGGAGGATCGCAGGTTCAAGGAGAGCCTCAGCAACATAGCAAGACTCAGCAACTAGGGAGACCCTGTTTCAAAACCAAAAATATAAAGGGCTGAGGGTGTAGCTCAGAGATAGAATGCTCCTGGGTTCAATCCTCAGTACCACAAAAAAAAAAAAAACCTTTAGGCTTCTCTGTTCCCAAGAACACACCACCATTTTGAGGGAGTCGTGCCCGCTGCTCACAGGGAGGTAACGGTCCCCGCCACCGCGGCTGATTTGCAGCTGGTAACAAGCAGAGAGGGAGGAGAAGCAGGAACTCAAGGAGCGCGAGGTCGGGTGGAAGAGACCACTTGTGTTCCCAGACTGCCAGGCTGCCCACGGTTTCAGGAAATGGGCATCAGGGTTGACGGAGCCCCTCCCAGCTCCTCCCACACCCAGCCCGGCCCGCTCCTGCTCGCGCTGGGCATTTAACCCGAGTTCCCAGGGGGCTGGCCACTGCGTGGTCTTCCCTCTCAGGTGGACGGGCCTTCTACCCCTCCATTGTGATCATCCAGCCCTTTTCCTAACACCAAGAATGCAAAGGCTTCATCTCTCCAGGTAGAGAGGCTGCCTCGCTCCACTGAGGACTCAGATGGAGGAAGTGGGTTTTGCCGAGAGCGCACCTGATCTAGCCACCTTGCTTACCACATATGTTCCATAGACTTTTAATTCCAGGCAAGACTAGATGCACACTGTGTTATGGAAAGGGTCCTGGAGCCAGCTGTGGTGGTGCACACCTGTAATCCCAGTACTTGGGAGGCTGAGACAGGAGGATCACAGGTTCAAGGCCAGCCTCAGCAATGTAGCAAGACTCTCAGCAACCTAGAGAGACTCTTGTTTCAAAACAAAAAATAAAAAGGGCTGGGGTGTAGCTAGGAGACAGAATGCCTCTGGGTTCAATCCCCAGTACCATAAAAATTAATTAATGACAAATATCCATTGGAAATGTTTATATGAGGCAAGACTAAACTCATTTCTTGGCCCCAGGATTTAGCAGAGCTTTTGAGACACTGCTGCATGGTTGTAATCTAAAAAACCAGTAGGAAGTTTTCCCACACTTCTCCAGGCTGGTTTCTGAAGCCCCAACAAGACCCGCCTCTGCGAGTTCAGCTTGATATCTTACCTGGTACTTGAGAAGAAAGTGTTAGCATTCTGGGGACAGAAAAGAGCAGCTGGTCACCAGCATTTACAGACCACCTGCGAGGAGATGGGAAAGGTGGGTGGCCCGTCTATCCCTAACTCCCCCGAGGCCGGCACTGTGGGCAGTGGGCCAGGAAGCTGACCAAGGCACCTAGGCAGAGGGATGGGGCTGGGGCGTCACTGGCCACCAGCTGGTCCTGTTCTTCCATTCAACATTGGTGGGAAAAACTGAGCCCCAGAAAACTGGAACCTGGTCCCTGCCCCCTCACATTCCCTCCCTAGACTTGCTGATGACCTAGACCCTCGTGCCAGGCATGTGGGCGGTGGCGCCATGCACAGGGACACCACACAGGAAGAGTCCGGCTGATGGTGTCTTCCCACAGAGAGGTCTGGTTTGCTGTGTGTTGGTGGCTTTCCCAACAAACTGGCTCAGAGACCATGTGAAAATAATCTAGAATTTCACAGCCTTAGGAGGGATCAGCCACATGAGTTGTCATCTTCAATCAGGTCATTGGGATGAAGATCTAGAAAGAGCTATAGCTAAAAGATCTAGAAGGAGAAAGATCTAGTCCAAGGAGGGCAAATATGTAACATTTCTGCCACCACCACCCCCTCCTGTGCCCTTGGCAGACATGGCTAATCAATCACAGAAGACCTTCCCCACTGATCACAGATGCAGCCATACAGCACGGATATCTCACCTGGTAGTCCAGGATCAAGAAGTTGATCTTGTTGGGGATTCTCTTCAGATGGACACATGTCACAGTCCCTGATCTCAGGTGTCCCCTCCTTTCACAGAGGCAGGATCTGAGGCCTAAAGAGAGAAGGCAAATTCCCCCAGGTCAGGCCTCTTCTAAGAGGCAGAGGTGGGTTTAGAACTTGGGCCTCAGAAACTTCCAGAAGCCCAGTCATTTGTCATTGGTGGATAGTCTGTCAGGGCATTTATAGAAGTTTCATTCAGGGAACTTGGAAAATGCAGAGAGAAGGATTCAGTCCTTGGGCCCTGTGTCTGATCCTGTTTGGTAATTTGCTGATGCTTGGAGGGAATCGTTTATTCTCGGGATGGTTTCCCCGCAAGGCTTGAATGCTACCCCCGGCCACATAACAGCTGGGCTGGAGGCCCGACATACGGGGACCCTGAGGAAAGATGGCAACGTGTGTGCAGTGGTGGGTGGGGGCTGAGAGGGCTGTTCTGTTTTGAAGTGGTCTGTTGAAAGTTCTGTTGTTCAGTCTCTGCATCTGGGAAGCCGGGAAATGTTGCAGAAAGTAAAGAGAAAACGGAGCCAGAGTTCAGTTGCTCTTAGGTTTCTTCCCTGCGTGGAAGGCTCAGGATGGAGTTTTCCCCTGGATCTCCCCTGGGGTCCTCGTGGACCACCAGCTCCACTCCTGAGCTCTCAAATGCCTCTAACAGCCGGCTCGGTGGCCAAGAGCACCTTCTATGGGCTGCCTCTTCCTTTCCTTCCTTCCCTTGCTCCCCCACACCCACCTCCTGCCCGATAACATCTCCCCCAGACCGTGAGCTGAGGAGAAAGCTGCACAATAGTAGAGATGAAAAATAGCTGCCATGAGTTTAGCTTAAATTAGCTCCGCAGAACGGCTCCCTCCCTCCATTGAGCGAGCGAGCGATTGTTTATGCAAACGTGCTATTTGCATCGTGGCTTCTTAGATTTGAAAGTCTAATGATTAAAAACAAATCTTAGTTTTTCTTTTCCACCACTTTAAAAGAAAATATACCAGCTTGGCTAGTTCTTCTCGTTTAAAAATACCCTGACCTCCAGCGCGAGAGGGAGGGTTTGGGAAACGCTGGTGCCCGGATATCGGAGAGAACTGCCGGCCCGCCCCAGCCAGGGAGGCCTTTCCTACCCCAGCGCGAGGTGCTGGTCCATGGTCAGAGAGGCCTCGCGTCCTGACTAAATTCCAGCATTCCAGGTTAGCCTAGAACTCCGTGGATGTATTTCTTCCACAGCCATTCATTCAGTGAGCGATTAATTGAGCACCTACTTACATGTTAGACCCCAGGCATTCATTGATGACAGGTGCAAAGTCTCCCCTGTTCTGAAGCTCAGAGCCTAATGGGGGAGAGCAAGACTAGAAACAGCCAACCACAAATATATACATTGCAAATGACCTGGGTCTACAGAAAGAAAACTCAGACACAGGGTGGGGCGACTGTGGCGAGAGCTGGGGGCGAAGGTCTTTGTGGGAGGTGAGATTTCAGGTAAGATCTAAAGGAAGAGGAGGAGGACAGTCGACTGTTCTAAGCCAGAGTTTCTCGACCTCAGCACCGCTGACCCCGGGCCCAGGTCCTTCTCTGTGGCAGGGCTGTCCTGTGCCGTGTGGGATATGAACTGTACCTGTTAGATGCCCGTGGCACTCCCCCCAGCCTGGCATCCCAAAACGTCTCCAGACATTACCCGAGGTCCCCTGGGCTGTACCTTCACCCGCAATACTAGGATGCAGATCCAGCACCCTGCACCTGCAGCCTTCAATAAGAACAAAAGGACGTCAGACAGAGGCAGCGGGGCGCTCGGGAGGAAGCGATGGCTTGAGACAGGTTTTCAAGCAATGGGGAGCCTCCCCGATGGCGTGAGGGCTGCTAGGCAGGGAGAACAGGACCTTCACTTCCTCCGGGGCCTAAAGCCCCACAGTGTACACTCCACTCCTGCTGCCCTTCTGGGGAGCAGCTCCCCTGGGACACTGAACCCTTAAGGCTGTGTCACAGTCTGCGCTGCTCTCTGGGCCATGCAGGGATGCACCCCCTGCCTTCCCCAGGAAGGAGCGCCCTAGATGGTTCCCTCGCCCTCCAGGCTCCCTCCCATCCCAGCTACTGTGGAGAAGAGATTCAGGCTGGGTCACCATGGCTGCCCCTGGCCGAGACGAAGCCACAAAACAGTCCCGATGAGATGCGACAGCTCCATCCTGTCCCACGGGGCTGGCTTGGGGATGGAGGCAGGTGCTGGGTGTGGTGACCCCTGTGTGTCCTGTTGTGTCACCCCTAGAATCAGGCCCCTGGGGGCCCCAGGATTGGAGAGGGGGAAGCCTGGCATTGCAAAGACCTGAAGCTTGGGAAGCTGCTTTGGGAATGTGGGGTGCACCTTCCAAGAAGGAGCTGGGCCACCTGGGGTCACCCTTCCCCTCCCGGGCCCTGCCCGGGTTGGGACGTTGATGGCTTCAGTGCGTCCTGGATGGTTAATGCGACACATTGGTCCTCCAAGACCCTGGCCCCTTTCCTCTGTTTCTTTTTCTGCCTGTGTTGCAAATAATACCTCTATACTGAGTTTTTTAAGTGGCTACATAGGAACGTGTAGAAGTTCATGTTACTGTTTGGAGCGAGGCCTGGGTTCTTGTTCTTAGCTAGTTTAGAAAAAGTTAGCCAGAACTACTGTTGCAAGCTTGAGCAAAGTTTTATTATTACAGAGAGAAACGGGGGACAGAGTAATCAAAGCACTACGCCACAGGTGACGCAGTGGAGTGCCTTGAAAGTAAGGCACTGAGGCCTTTGAACATATACAATTTTTATAAGAATCAATTATCTCTTGTTTCTTATCCCACTTAACCAATAATCTTCTTTTCCCACCAAAAGCAGGTACAATTCCGTCAGTTATCTCTGTTGTGTAAGTCCTTCTTGTTAGCCTTCTTTGTTCATCCTCACAGGGGCTGACTGTGTCCTTGGTGAGTTCTCAGCATCTCCTTATCTCTATCTGCTAGAAGTTATTATGTTGAAAACTTGTTTTATAATAAAGGAAAGAAAATAAACAGGAATATAGTCTTTTAAAGTATCAAGGATTTGGGACTATAACTATTTTGTGTTATTAGTAATTAATATTGTGTTAATATAGCTTGCTTTTTCATCTTTTAATGTTAGTCTTAGCTGTTCTGAAAGTCTATAATTCTTTTCTAATTGCATGTGTCTGTGCCTGCAACATTCAGTGTTTAGCTGGACTAACAGTCAACTTTTAGCTGACCAAGGTCAACCTTGGCTGCAGCTCTCGGCTGACAACTTAGAGACAGAGAAAAGGATTTTATTGTTCTGCCTGAGTATGAGAGCTTGTTCTCACTATTAGCAATTGACACCTATTAGCAATCAATGCGAGCCCAATCCCCATCAGTTCAAGTAACTGCTAAGGAGCTACAGTGTAGACACCAGGGTTCTCTCCTTGTCCTGCCTCACCGAGGCCCCCCACTCTGGCCCACAGAACCGTGCATGCACACCCCCAAATCCCAGGCAGCCAGCAGGACGCAGGAGGGCACCTGACTGGGCGGGGCCAGGAAGGGAGGGGCGTGGCCAGTGTGGGGTGGGCCCGCACCAATCCCAGATGATCAGGTCTTTTCCCAGCTCCTTCTGTCTTCTTTCAACAGCCATTTCTCCTCCTGAGGACCCCCATGCTCCCTGCCCCAGGGAATGTTCTAGATCTCTGTCCCCATGTCCACCTCCACGTGGCCGGCAGGAATCAATCCTTACCAAGCCCCAAGCCGCGGGTCACAGGCTGGAAAAGGTACGTCCTGCCAGGCCTCCGCTGATCCCCCCAACCAGCGACCCTCCAGGGGGAGTGGGCCCCCACGTGCTCCCCCAGCTGCCCCGCGTTCTGTCCCCTGTGCCACTGTCCTCTGGTAGCTTCTATGTCTCAGCCCATTTGTGGACTTCAAATGCCTCCACTGAGCAGCTGGCAGATTCTAAGAACATTTTCCCTGGATTTCAAAAGCTCGTGTCCCCAGCCACACTGCCCGCCTGCTCAGCAGAGCCAGCGTCACGCCACCCTTGCCCCTTGGTCCCCCGAGAGTTTATTTCATATAGTCACTCAAAAAATATTGATGATGAGCCTCTCGTGCTTGTGAAAAAATGGGGAAGGAAAGTAGTCTCTGTTGTCAAGGTCCCCCAGGGCCAGTGGGGGAGTTAGAAGAGGTCTGCCAGGGTCCCTGAGGCTCCCGGGGAGCATGCACCAAGACAGGGGCCGCCCAGGAAGGCTTTTCCAGGAGGAAACTTCTGACCCTTGTCTTGAAATTTGAGTTGAATGGGAGTGAGAAGGGAACCGTGTGGCAGGCGGGAGGAACAGCCTACACACAGGCTCAGAGGTTCAGGTGCAAGATCGCGATTTATGGGGCAACTTCAAGGGGGTGGAAGCCGCCCGCTGGCCCTCGCCTGCCCATCGCTGCTTTCCTCAAGTCCGATGCTGTCCCCAAATAGAAAGTTCTCTGGCTCAGACACGAGACCTCTACTTATCTCCTCACCATCGCCGTTCCTACCATTAGCCTCTGTATCCTGGGGGGAGGCAGTGTCCAAGGAGGGTTCTGCACTGAAGTCAGGCCGGTACTGAGGCCCCCTCTGCATCTCGTGCAGGCCCTGCAGGGGCCTCTCTCTGTCGCCGCCTGCCGCCACGCAATGGAGGAGGTGTGTCTGTGTCTTTGGGCCTCTGCTCTGGATTCTGCGGCCCCGAGATGGGTCGACCATCAGCCCTTCTCTCTAAAGCAGGTTCTTCTCCATCTTTGCTTCTGCCTCACTAGCCCTCTGCCTCCTCTTGCGACTCTGTCTGCTTTCTCTGCGGATCTGTCTTGCCACACTAGAAAACCTCCCCCAGCGGCCTCACCGCGGCCTCTTTCCTGGACAGTTATGTCAGTCTGTGCCCAGGCCACCGGAGCGTTGAGATCAAGGACACGCATGAAATGCAAACGGACTGAAAGGCCTGTGTGAAAGATCTCCACATATATACAGTACAGGTGTGATAGGAAACGCTGAGTGGCTATAGGAATGACTGAAAGACCCGGGGTCATAGTGGGCCACGAGCCAAGTCTGCAATACAGCCTGCAGTGTGGGAGAGAAGATCTCAACCCTGTTGGCGGATGGTTTGTCCTCTGTTCCTATAAATGTATGCCAGGGCTTGCAGGGTGGGAGGCGCAGCACCTTCGCCTACTCTAGGATGCCCAGGGTGTGTGTGGGTGCTGTAAATTAGCAGGGCTGTCTACTTGCTTCCTCTTGCCTCAACTTGCAATTCTCAAGCCAGTCCCTGCTGTGGAGAATGGTCCCGCTGACCATCCCTCAGCATGGGCGTTTCCTACGGACCCATTCCTTGGATTTTCTCAGCTTTGTGCTGCCCGTAGCGCTGGGCATATCCCTAACCCTGAACTTGTCGGCGGGAGGAAATGAGATAATGAACATCAGTAACGTCACACGCTACCTGGTACACAGCAGGTGTTCAATAAGTGTGGCTGCTCTTCTCAGTCACTCGACTGAACCCTCCCCAGGATTCTACCTCTTGGGGGATGTTCCTACCAATACAGGGGACTGGAATACAGGGGTGGTGGGTGTCCCTCATTCACTGGGGGGCTGGTGTCTTCGAGGGCCTGGGGACCATGTCTGGGTCTCTAAAGACTCTGCGTCAGCTGCCTGGGGGTCAGCACCCATCGGCAGAGGCTCCATCTTAGGGACCCGGGGGTCTCTGGCAGGACCAGCCCCGCGCCGCCATGGCTCTCGTAGAAGCAGGACGTCACTGGGGTGGGCCAGGCTGGTCGAGGCCGGCGAGCGCGCTGGCCAGGCTGAGACCCTCCCACACGTGGGGGGTCAATACCCCCACCCAGGTCCCTGACCTTTGACCTCTCGGTGGGGGCCTCTCCTCAGATTTCTCGCATGATTTATTCGGTTGATTACTCTGGAAGCTGTTGACCTTAGGGAAATTCCTTGATTGTAAAAAGGCTTCCTCTCTATGTAAATTATGCTGTGACCTTTTTCTATACACAAAGTATATATACCTATAAATATTATACATATATATATTATATATAAAGATTAATTCCTGTACAGACCCATAAGGACCGAGGGTCCACACTTTCATCTCCATGTCTGTGTGTGTCGACTGTCGCAGAATGAGCTGATGTATGACGTCGGTTTCATGTTTCCCTTTGGGGGCCGCTTCTCTCCTTTCTTTCCTCCCTCGCTCGTCTGTCTCGGTCTCTGTCTCACTTTTCTTTCTCTCTTGCCAATGTCTCATTGCTGGGAAAGAATATTTGATCCCCTGTCATCCAGGAGAGAAGGCCGGATGGATGGAGGGTCCGACCACTGTGTATATATGTACAGAATCATTTATAAAGTTTTCTACACTTCTCAAAAAAAGTATTTCTAACTCGGGCTGTTGGACAGTTTGTGAGCCTCTGAGCCGGCAAGCCTGCTGTTTCTTGTGTTTAGTGCAATGTTTAGTGAGAATCCAATGTCTGAATTATTTATGCCAATAAAGAATTTGAGAATTACTGCATCACACTGCCGCCAAAACAGGTCTGAATTCTATTCTTGTCTGCTGTATGGAAGGAATCGTGCGGTGTGACATTGGTCAGTGCATCAGTCAGCGATGGCCACAATCATGCTGCGTAACTAACATCCCCCAAACTCCAAGGTTTACAACAACTAGCATTTATCCTCCTGCACCTGGGTGTGTAAGTCTAGACTGGGCTTCACTCAGAGACTCTTGTTAAGCTTCACTTCAGGTTCAAGGCAGCTCCATCAGTTTCAGTGTTGCAAGGCCCAAGCTCACAGCTGATGACCTAACACTAGAGCTAAGCTGGGATGCACAAACACATTTGGGACATCATCTCAAACCACATCCACTAACTTTCCCTTGACGCAGGCAAGTCAGATGACCCAGCCTTTCACAGGGGAGGGCTGTAAACTCCCCAGAGCGAGAGGGGAGAGGACGCAAATGCTGACTTTACAACTTTTGAGCCTTCACTCAGTCAGCCTCCACGTGCTTCCTCTCCAGGGACGAGTGTGGTGTAGATGTATAAGTACCCACGTGTGCACACAGAGATCGCTCTCCACGTGGAGCACACGCTCTGGGCCCACACTGATACCCACAACCGCCAATGCCAGAGGAGGAAGCGGGGCACACAGGGATGAGGGAACCAGCCCAAGCCAGGCGAGAATCCAACGCTCACGCTGGTAGGGACACACATGGCGGGGCTTCTCAAGCCCGCTCCCCAGGTGCTTCTAAGCAACAAGATCCCGTCTGCCCCGGGAAGCCAGCAGCAGGGAGTGACTGCGGAGCTCATCCGGCAGCAGAAGGGGCAGACGATGAGCAAAGGCGCTCTAGGCGGCTCCAACCCGGACTCCCAGTTCCCTTCCAGGAAACCCTGCTGCCGAGAGGGAAGAGCTGGTCCTCCTGTCCAGGTAAGTCCTTCCGCTACCACTGGAGGAGCAAAAGCGCACTGGCCAGCTGGAGTCAGATTCCAGCGCTACTCTGTCCAAGCTGTGTGACCCTGGGCAGGTTGCTTAGCTTCTCTGAGTCTCCATTTCCTCATCTATAGAATGGGTACAATTGTTGTGCCACCAACACATTCCTCCCAGTTTTGTATGCTTAAGTGACTAAGCATAAGTACTCAGAGCAGTGACCTAGTTAGACCTAGCAGCACCTAGTTAGTGCGCTGTCGATGTTGGCTGCCAGGGTAGGTGTTTATTAGTAGTATGGCTATGTCACCAGGCCAGCCTCGCCCTGAGGGACCTTCTGCACCCCAGAATTCCCCCTCTCTGCTGAGAGTGGACCCAGGCCCCAACCCACCCCAATCTCTCTCTCCGAGAATAGCAGTTGGTATCTAACACTCCACACTCAGCACCCACCTTCACAAGCTCAGCTTCCGGGTATATGAATTGCCCTATTTCACAGAAGGGGAAACTGAGGCTCAAAGAAGAAGAAGTCTCCAGCAGCAACTGAATTTCAACCCCGGGCTCCATCTCTTAGGCCAGATGTGTGCCCTGGCCAGGCGATGAATCCAAGAGCATTCTACCTCCAAGCTATGCCCCCAGCCCTTTTTATTTTTTATTTTGAATCAGGATCTCACTAAGTTGCTGAGGCCAGCCTCAAACCTGCGATCCTCCTGTCTCAGCCTCCCAAGTACTGGGATCACAGGTGTGTACAACCACACCCAGCTAGAACTTCAGTTTCTTTTACTGTGAAATGAGGGTAATAATTACACTCACTTCAGAGAGCCAGGGTCAGAACTAAAGCAGAGAAAGCATGTTTAATTCCTGGCATAAACAGTCAGTCAACATTAGCTATTTCAAGCCCAGATCTGACCCTTACCTCAGTGTAGGGACAGTGTAGACATGGGGAGGGGGTGAGGCAGGACTGGAAACTTCCATCCTCCTCTCTGATGTCGAGCAGGAGGGAAGGGGACAGAGTCTTCCCTGGGGCCTGCGACTAATGACTGTTCCGGTTCTGGCTCGTGGTCCTCTGTGGCCCCGGGGCCGCCATCAGTCAGGCGTAGCAGGTGTTGGCTGAGTGAGGTCTGCGAGTCACCGGAGCTGAATGGCTCATTAACCTCCGCGCACAGGCAGCAGGTACTCATCGAGCAGAGACCCACCGGCGAGGCCACCCTTCCTCCCAGGTGCGAGGGCAGGGCCTCTGAAACCCTCGTGGCCCGGGCTCCTCCTCACCTTTGCCCAGGTGGAGACCCTCCCGAGTCCACCCACCTTCCCCTCTCCTGCCCCCCGGTTCCCAGAAGCAGTACTGAGCGTAGCATTGGCATCTCGCCTCGTCCTCACCAGCATCCTAGGCAGCAAATCCTCTGCTGTCCCCATTAGACTGACAGGTACCTGTGGCTCAGAGAGGCAAGTGACTTGCCCAAAGCCACACAGTAGTAAGCGCGGAGCCAACGTCCAAACCCAGACCCTTCGTCTTTTGCTTTTTATTTTTGCTTTTATGTGGTACTGGAGATTGAACCCAGGGGCATTCTACCTCCAAGCTACACCCCCAGACCTTTTTGTATTTATAATTTTGAAATGGTCTCGCTAGGTTGCTGAGAGTCTCGCTACATTGCTGAGTCTGGCCTGGAACCTGTGGTCCTCCTGTCTCAGCCTCCCAAGTGCTGGGATTGTAGGCATGAACCACCATGCCCTGACCCTTTGAATCCGGGGTTCAGGCTCTGAATGCCAATGTAGAGGGCGTCCAGGGAGGATCAATGGTGATGAGTCACTGGCTCTCAAGTTACCTCCTACCCCTGGGGAGGGGCTCATGTGACGGTGTCCACCTGGGGGATGCAGCGGTACCTCGTGGCTAGGGGCCAGGGATGCTGCTCGACATCCCACAATGCACAGGACAGACTCTCCCGGGACAAGGCGCGATCCAGCCCAAAGTGCTCATGGTGCGGAGGTCAAGAAACTGCCATGAACGTTGCTAAGTGCAGCGCGTGGAGGGGCGCTTTGGTTTCCGGGGGGCCCTTGGGGAAGTGTTCATGGAATAAGAAAGACCGAGGTTAGGGGCGATTCACCCGCCACCATTTTCCAGCTCTGCCAAGAGAAGCGACGTGGGTTGCTAAGAGACAGCTGCAAACTCAAGAAACAGTTACCAAGCACCTCAGAGGAGGCGGGCCTGGTGCCAGGGATGCCACCGCCACATGTGTCCTTCTGCATCACGGTCCTCGGAGGTAGCAGCCACCATTTCCATTGTGTAACTGCACAAGCTACGGCTCAGCGATGTGATGCGTGAGCAGCATCACATAGCCAGAAAGGGGCCCCGCTGGGGTTTGAACCTGGGGCTCTCACCATGCACACAGTTACCTTTCCAGAACAGCAAACCGAAGGCGCTAAGCTCAGGTGCCTGGACCCCCAAGCAGCTCTGCCCAGCGGGGGTCTGTTGTGCGTGCAAGTGACGCAGGATTTCAGTTCACGGCTGGGCATAAACCCTGGGCAGCCGTGTGACCTCGGGTACGTCCCTTCACCCCTCCTTCCGGTTCCTTTTATTCATCTGCAAAATGTAGATCATAATAGTCCCGGTTTCATAAAACTGAACACTTACCGGCTTGACATAGAATACACATGACGTGTTGAGAATGTAAGCCTGATGTGTGTCTAAGTTCGGGGCTTTCTGGGAGACAGGCTGGGACTTGGATGGGGCCTTGAATGCCAGGCTAAGGAACAGTAGCCCGGAAGTCACTGTGAAGGGGTCCATCATGCAGACCCCCCCGCCTGGCGTGAGCCCTGGGGTAAAGATCCCTTTGGGGCCTTTCGTGCATCTTCCAAGAGGGGCCAGGTGGTCCAGGCAGGGCAGGGCAGGAGCGCGGCAGGTGTGGCCTGGGCAGGGGGCTCAGGCTCCAGGTCAGGGCGGCATTGCCAAAGAGGGGCCCCGGCCCTCTTCTCATAGGCCTGCAGGTTGCAGAGGTGGTCCACTCCCAAGCCCCTGCCTTGGATCCCAGGAACTGGAATCCATGTGTGCACACGTGCGTGTGTGCATGTACGCCCGCACACGCGCGCGCGCACACACACACACACACACATGCACACACGCACTAACACACATCACTAAGTTGCCCAGGCTGGCCTTAAACTTGCCATCCTCCTGCCTCGGTCTCTCTACCTTTTAACTTGCCAATTAAAGACATCAAAAAAAAAAAAAGCAAAACAAAAACGACAACAAAAAGCTCTTACTAACTTACCATCGCCATCATCTTAGAAAAGGCCATCTATCACCAAAAGAAAAAAAGTCAGAAAGCTCATAATATGATGGGCTTAAAAACTGACATCTTCTGTTTTTCTCATCTTTCCAAAGGCCAGTGAGCACTTGGAGGTGAGTCGGCACCAGCCTATGGGCCTGGCGGGGAAGCTCAGTGTGGGAGTTAGATCCCAGGGCTTCAAGCTCCGCCCCTGAACTCCTCGGCCTTGGCTCCGAATGGTTGACATCTGTGTGCCTCCTGCCCATCTCTGCATGCTCTTGCTCCCAGCAGGCACTCCTGGGCTTGTCTTAGGAGGACGTTGTTCAGGCTGCTGGCACTGAGTTCGCATCCTCCTGGGCAGCCCTCAGTCAGTGACTGCGTGGAGCAGAGGTGCTGAAGCCGGAGTCCGGGGCCTTGAAAGCGCACAGCTCTGAGCTGGAGCCGCACCCCAGAGCTCCCTGCCAGACCAGACTGCGGCCCGGACTTTGCCTGAAATCGCTCCTTGCCTGGCCTGCTTCCCCCACACCCTCACTTGTCACCCCTGGGGACACCTCCTTCATAAATTGCTTGTATGTAGCCAGGTGTGGTGGTACACACCTATAATTCCAGTACTTGGGAGGCTGTGACAGGAGGATTGCAGGTTCGAGGCCAGCCTCAGCAACTTAGTGAGGCCCTCCGCAACTTAGTGAGACCCTGTTTCAAGATAAAAAATAAAAAGGGCTGGGGGTGTAGCTTGGAGGTGTCAGAGGTAGAACACCCCTGGGTTCATCCCCAGTACCAAAAACAAAAACAAAAAAACTTGATTTGGAATGTAATAGGCAGGGGTAAATCTAGGGGTAAGGCCTAGTGATGTGGTCAGTCCCCCCTCTTCCCCTAGTCCAGTGTCCAGGGGGACCATGTCCAGCTCCAAATCAAGCCTTCCTAAGGCCAATTTAGTTCTCACTTGCAACATATTTGAAATGGTGTTTTGCACCATTGCTGATTTCTCTGTCTTGTGATAAAATCTTAGACCCTTCAAAGGACTTGATGTTACATTCATGACAGCAGGGACCAGCCGAGGGCCAGGTCCACACCCCATCGGATCCGCTGCCTATTTTTCTACAGCTCATAAGATGAGAATAATTCTTATATTTTTTTAATGGTTGGATTAAATCTGAAGACTATTCCATGACATATGAAACTCAGATGGAATTTAAATTTCAGTGGTCATAATTAACGTTTTGTTGGAACATCGTGGCCCATCTGTTTGCTTACGGTAGTGTTTGCCGGCTCCTGCATCATAGAAGGGACACGGTTGTCAGCAAGTGGTTCCTTCTGGGTGGGAGGACACCAGCCACACTGGATTTTGTTTGAGAAGGTCCTTTCCGGCCAGGCGTGATAGCGCATGCCTGTAATCCCAGCACTTGGGAGGCTGAGACAGGAGGATCGCAGGTTGGAGGCCAGCATTGGCAACTTAGCAAGGCTCTCAGCACTGGGGGTGTCGCTCAGTGGTAGAATGCCCCTGGGTTCAATCCCCAGTACCAAAAAAAAAAAAAAATCCATAGCGAAGAAGATGAAGACAATGACCCTCTATGTAGATTATAAATATTTAAACAGAACAAAAGATGACTGAAGTTTGTTTTTTAATTTAAAAATAGTACAGAAGCTGGGCATGGTGGCACATGCCTGTAATCCCAGTACTTGGGGGAGGGGAACTGAGATAGGATTGCAAGTTCAAGGCCAACCTCAGTAACTTAGCCAGACCCTGTCTCAAAATAAAAAATAAAAAAGGACTAGGGGTGTAACTCAGTGGTAGAGACCCCTGGGTTCAATCCCCAGTACAAATAAATAATAAATAAATAGATAGATAAGCCAGGCTTGTAATCCCAGTACTTGGGAGACTAAGACAGGAGGATCCGGGTTCGTGGCCAGCCTCAGCTACTTAGTGAGGCCCTCCGCAACTTAGTGAGACCCTGTTTCAAAATAAAGAATAAAAAATAGGGCTGGGGGTGTAGGTCGGAGGTAGAATGCCCCTGGGTTCCATCCCCAGTACTGCAAAAAATAGATAGATGATAGATAGATAGATAGATAGATAGAGACAGATAAATGATAGATGATTATAGATAGATGATAGGTAGATAGATGATAGATAGATAGATAGATAGATAGATGATAGATAGATAGATGATAGATAGATAGATGATAGACAGATAATAGACAGACACTACAGGCCATTTTCAGAATCGGTTTCATTAAATATGCCCTTAAACCTATAGTTTCATTAGAAAAGATTTTGAATGTGGCTATGTGGCTATATCCTCTTTGGTCTGGTGTATGTCAACAGAACTCACTGCTAAATGAGCACGTGGATACCAAGGTGGTGGCCACTGGCCATGTGTGGCCGTCACACACTTGAAATGTGGCTGGGGTGCTGGAGGAACTGCCTTTTAACTTTTGTTTAATTTTATTTATTTTTTTTCAGAACCAGGGATGGAACCCAGGGGCATTCTACCTCCGGGCTACACCCCAGCCCTGTTTTTTATTCTTTATTTTGAAACAGGGTCTCACTCAGTTGTGGAGGGCCTCACTAAGTAGCTGAGGCTGGCCGCGAACCCAGATCCTCCGGTCTCAGCCTCCCAAGTACTGGAATTACAAGTGTGCGCCACCAGCTGACACGTTTGGTAGGACCAGAGCTGCACTGAGTTTAGGGCTAATTATTCCCCACTCTTCAGGCAAGACCCTTCTGAAGAGTCTACCCGGTGCTCTGAGAATTAGGGGGTTTTCCAGTCGGACCCACAGCACGGGTGCTGCTCCATGCCTGTGCCTCTTATCCCTGCAAATGGCTCTTCCCCAGCCTTGGGCGACTTCCTCAGAGTCCCTCTCTTGACACTCTGGTGAGCACTGCAGGGTGAGTCCAGGGAGGCCACAAGGCACTAGGTGCTAAATGCCTGTTCTGTGCCTGGGGATTTATACTTAGCCCCCCAATAATACTCTGAAGCTGCATTGTCCAGTATGGTAGCTGCTAGCCACAGGTGGCCACTTCCATCTCAATTAAATGAGTTAAAATTAAACAAAAGCTGGGCGTGGTGGCGCACGCTTGTAATCCCACTTGGGAGGCTGAGACCTGAGGATCCGGGTTCGCGGCCAGCCTCAGCTACTTAGTGAGGCCCTCCACAACTGAGTGAGACCCTGTTTCAAAATAAAGAATAAAAAACAGGGCTCGGGTGTAGCTCGGAGGTAGAATGCCCCTGGGTTCCATCCCCGGTTCTGAAAAAAAATAAATTAAATAAAATTAAACAAAAGTTAAAAGGCAGTTCCTCCAGCACCCCAGCCACATTTCAAGTGTGTGACAGCCACACATGGCCAGTGGCCACCACCTTGGTATCCACGTGCTCATTTAGCAGTAAGTTCTGTTGACATACACCAGACCAAAGTGTCATCATGCCTAATTTGCAGATGAGGAAACTGAGGCCCAGGGTCATGCAGGCTGTGTGGCCAGGCCAGGATTGGCTCCTGGGCCTCCAACTTCAACCAGTTCTGTTCCAAACCCCTTCTCCTATAAGAGCTCAGCATTGATCTCTGCTCCTAGAACAGAAAGAAGTACGAACATGGGGGACCCCCGCAGAGGGGAAGGTCACTTCGACGCTCCCGGTCCAGCCCTGAGTCCCAGTCACAAAGCCTTTCCTGCATGGAGTCTTGTTTGTTATTCATGGCAGCTGCAGCAAAGCCCAGAGAGGTAGAGTGACATGCTCAAGGGCACAGCAAGCTCCACACAGGTCTCCCCACTCCATGCCCAGTGCTCTTTCTCCTAAACCCTAGGTTGTGGCTCAACCCTGGGACCCAGATACAAGCCGGGAAGCACGCTGGTTAGGAGAGAAGGCTTGTGTCTGGAGTTTCCTGGCAGCCTGGCCCACATGCCTGGTGTTGCAGCAGAAAGATGAGTAATGACAAGCGACAGTGCCACATGGCACCCTGGCCCGTGGGCTCGGGGACTCCTCCTGTCTTCATGCCCTTGCTCAACACAGCTCTCCAGGTCTGCGCTGCTCAGTACGGAAGCCACTGTCCACAGGCGCCTACTGAGCCCTCGGGATGTGGCCAGTCCGAACTGAGATGTGAGTGTACAATTCCAGACTTCAAGGGGGTACAGAAATAAGACTAAGATCTCTCACTGATGTTTTATATTGATTGCATATTGACACAATAGTTTTCAATAATATTGGACCAAAGTACAATACTAGAACTAATTTCACTTGTTTCTTTCTACCTTTTGTATGTGGTACTGGGGACTGAACCCAGGGGCATTCTACTTCTGAGCTACACCCCCAGCCCTATTTTATTTTTATTTGGAAACAGGGTCTCACTAGGTTACTGAGACTCTCGCTACTTACTGAGGCTGTCCTCGAACCTGTGATCCTCCCATCTCAGCCTCCCAAATACTGGGATTACAGGTATGCACCACCATGCCCAGCTTTTTCCACCTTCTTAATGGAGTTACTAGAAATTTTACAATAGTGTCTGTAACTTGTTCTGGAGAACCTACTATGTGCAGGTCCTTGTTCTCTGAAAGAGGCCTCAGAGTAGAAAGAAACAAAGGAGAAATCCAAGAGTCAGGGCGCGCGCCATGCTGCCCGGGGCTGGGTGTCCACTGCGCCTGGAGCTTCCGCACAGGGCGCTGGGAGGTTGCCCGTCGAGGGGCCGGGCACACGGAGCCAGAGCTCTCGGCAAGCGACTGATCTTCTCAGTTTCCTCCTCCGAGAAGGGGAGATAGCAATTACCCCGGCCTCCTGGAGTTATTTCCAGAGCAAGTTGAGTGAATTAATGAAAGCAAAGCGCCTGCCCCGAAGTCGACGCTTAACTGTGTGACTGTGACTTGCGACCAGGGGTCACGCTGCTCCCCCAGGAAGACTTGGCAGCGTCTGGACGGTTGGGGACCTCAGAGCTGCAGCAGGGGGTGCCGCTGGCACCTAGTGGGTGAAGGTGACGATGCTGCTGGACACGCCACAGACCACAGGACGGCCCGCCACAGACACCGATCCAACAGTGTCGCCACACAGAAACCGCCCGAAACCCCGCCACGGCTGTGACTGTGTCAATATTATTAACACCTGCGAAACTCACCTACTTGACAGTACGATCGTGAGACAGTAGACCTCACAGAGACAGGGACTGGTTCCAGCCCTGGTCGCTGCAGTATCCCCCGGGCTAGGACAGTGCCTGGCACAGGGTCGTGCTCAGGAAATACTTGTAGGATGGAGAACGGACGAATAAAACGGAAGAGACGCGGTTGTGAAGTCTCACATGCTGGATGTTAGAACTCACGAGTCATCATTCCAGTCTGTACGTTTATTAATACAAGAATTGTTTGCAGCCAGGCGTGATGGTGCATGACTGTAATCCCAGGACTTGGGAGGCTGAGACAGGAGGAGGGTCGCAGGTTCAAGGCCAGCCTCAGCAACTTAGGCCCTCAGCAAGTTAACGACACTCTATTAAAATATATATATATATTATATATATGGATATATATGGGACTGAGAGTGTATCCTGGAGGTAGAACACCCCTGGGTTCAATCCCTAGTACCCCAAAGAACTGTTTGCACGCACGGAGGAACTGTGGAAGCAGAGCCCAGGCTGTGAGACCGTTGGATCTGCAGCAAACTAGCAGAGGGTGGGGTCGACCCAGGGCCAAGGGAACTCAGGACAAGCACCTGCCTGGGTGGGAGATGATTTCAGAAAAGCTTCCAGAAGGTGGAGATGTACACAATGAGGCCTGGAGAAGGGGCAGAAATCAACTAGCTTTTCCAAACTCTCTCCCGATCTCTGGAGTCCCCTCTACAGTATCCTGATGGCATCCTTAGATTGATGGGGAGCTCATTCCCTCTCAAGGTAGGGGAAAAACCCCTCTCTGTGATTTTTACTAGAATATTCTAGTGCATTTACCAGTGAACCCACCACCAGGGGCCGGGTGCAGTCACCTGAGCTCAGAGCCTTTTTCCTGTCATCCCGAAGCCCCCGTCTGTCCCCTGAGCACCTGCCATGGGCCTGGCTCAGGAGGGCCCATGGTTGACAGCCCGGCCACCTGCCTGCTCCCTTCTTGTCTCCGTGTGACATGCCGGGCTGGCTGAGTCACGGCTCAGCTTCCCCCAGCCCACGTGGGGTCTGGGTTTGCGCCAGGGGCAAGTGCCGCCTGCCAGGGTGTCTGCACGCCAGACCAAAAAGAGTCGTGAGCCTCATGGGGGATTAGACCTAAGAATGTTCTGGAATCCCACACTCCACACTGGAGTTTCCCAAGACCACAGAGACAGGTGTTTTGTTCTAGCAATGAGGAAACCAGAGCATATAATGTTGGGAGCAAACCCGTTCCACCTGAGAATACCAATATAATAATTATCATTGCTATGTATTATTATCACAGCTAATTATTAAAACGTGGCAGCTCCGAGTGGCCGGGGGCCTGCGGGCATCGCTCGCCGCTACAGCGCCAGTGTCTGCAACAGCGCCTGACGTGGTAGGTGCTCGGTAAGTTATTCCGTTGAGTAAGTGCAGGAACGACAGTAATAGCTACTTCTATTTGTCGAGCACATAATCCAAGGGGTTATATATTTATTTGTGTGGTTTTTGATTTCTCTGTCTCCACCACATGGACAAGACTGACTGTTTTGTCCACCATTATACCCCTGGCACAGCAACCCACACATAGTAGGTGCTTAGTAAATATTGCCTAGAGGGATTTTTGTCTGTGTGTGTGCCGGGAGTTATTGAGGTCCTGGGAATTATTTCGTTTGCCCTCGCACAGCCAAGGCAGGGCGGCCATGCTCCTGAACATGTCTTAGAGATGAGAAATCATGACCCAGAGAGTTGGCGTGGCTTCAGAAGGACATGTTGGTGTGCACAGAGCCAGGGTTGGAAGCCAGGTCTGTGCGTTTGCAGGGCCTCTGTGTGCTGGGCATGTGTCCTGGCTCCATTGCTGTGTGGTCTTTGGGAAGAAGCTTAGCTTCTCTGAGTCTCCCTTCATCTGCAAAGTGGGTTAATAAATACCCACCTCTGGGGGCACATGAGATTTAATTGGGCACCTGGCAGGGCCTTGCACATAATAACTGTTCAATAAAAGACGGCTCATGGGACGACGAGACCCCGCAGTGAGTGGCGCTCCTAGGCTCCAGCAGGGAGGACCTGGCTGCTGCAGACCCAGCCAGCTGGGGGGAAACCTGAGCCACCCTCCTTCTGGGCCAGAGGCCACCACTGCGGCTGCCGCCTCAGGAATGAAAGAAAGGTCAGAGCCTAGGGGAGCAGGGCCGGGATGGAGGGAGACTGCCGCGGAGGAAGAGAGGGCTGCCCGGTGGCCGTCTGAGCCCCCTGGCCTCTCCTGGGGTGCCCGAACCTGCAGGGCCTGGGTGCAGCCCCCCTGCCCAGGGCTTGGCCTCCCGCCCCGCAGAGCCGCCTCCCCGCCTGCCCCTGGGGAGGGGCCACCTGGTGTCAATTAAGCCCCAGCCGCTCGGCCGCACCGCGCACCACGCCGGGCAGCTGATTAGTGCCGCTGGCCTCTCCAGATGGGGAGCACGGGCTGAGAGGGGCAACGCCACCGTGCCAGGGAGGGCTTGCCTCGCAGGAGTCGGTGAGTACCCGCCGGGGGCTCTGCTCCCCAGGCAGGAGGGCCCGAGGTGCCCGGCCAGGCGTCCAGGGAGGGGCCCTTCCTGCGCGTGTCCTCCTGGGGCATTCCAGGGCCTCCTGGCATCCCTGACCCCCTGCGCCTCGGACTCACTTGAAGGGGACCCCAGGAGACCACATGCCAGCCAGCATCCTTCCCCTGGGGCCACGCAGCGCAGGGGTCACCCCCACACAGCGCCTGAAGGGGACGTGCCGGGGAGATGAGGTACCAGGCTGCAAGGACTGAGGCTTTAGGGCCTGACTCACTCCCTGCCACCCCTGCAGCCCATCCCTGGTGCCAGCCTGCGTGGGCATCTCAGGCTGCAGCCTCCGACCTGCCAGCCCCAAGCCCGTGCTGTGGGGCGGCCCCACTGGCACCAGGCAGGAGA
Organism: Glis glis; assembly: GCA_004027185.1. NCBI lineage: Eukaryota > Metazoa > Chordata > Mammalia > Rodentia > Gliridae > Glis > Glis glis. The sequence continues at coordinate 28,058 of PVJS01005787.1, forward strand.
TCCCTGTGAGATGCAGGCCTGGTCAGGCTGCTGCAAGGAGAGCCGCAGCTCAGGGGAGGCCCTGGGTTCCCCAGTGCCACATGTCCTGGGGCACAGCAGGGTCCTGGCCCGGGACCCAGAGATGCCTCGGGGGGGCCACTGGTTGGGCTACATACTGGGAAACTCTGCAGGTCTGGGCTACCTGCTGGCTCCGACTGAGGAGTCACTCCCAGAAGGGACAAAGGGGGGGCTGCCTGCAAAGGGACAGATTCGGAGTGGGGGGGTGCTGTCACACAGAGGGACCGCTTGCTGGTACCTCCAAGCAGGGCAGTGACACGTGACTGGTCCCTGGGCCCGTGCTGGCTGTGAACTGGGAGCCTCAGCCCCGAGGTGAGGGAGGCTCCCCTATCCATGAGAGGGGCCCCCGCTGCGGCTAGCACCTGCTTGGGGTGGAGGCCAGGTGCGTCTGGGATGAGATGGAGTGGGGCTAGGTATGTGTTCACGTGTGTGTGTGTGTGTGTGTGTGTGTTGCCTGTGGCGTTGGCCCGTGTGCAGCCCATTCAGGACGGTGGCTCTGACGTGTAGGCTAGGACGAAGGATGGGTCACCGGCAGAGCCTCGTGTTCAGCGGGCACGGCCTGGTGTCCCGCTCCGTGTGCGTGGTGTGTTTGACGCTGTACTGCTACCCACTGAGCTCACTGCTCCTTGGCCGCAACTCCACTTCTTGTGACGGGTCTCTCCAGCTCCGCATCTCTGGGGCTGAGCGTTTCCCAAGGACAGCACCCCACGTGCTTCCTGGCGAGTCAACTAGTAGGTCCCCCAGTTCTGCATCTCAGGGAGTTAACTGACCTGTTTTCCGGCTGCTTGCCCCCCTCATGAGGCCGCACTGGCCGCTGGCTGGACTCGAGGCTGAGTCCCTGGACCCTGCATCTGTGTCGAAGGCAAGGAGGGGGCGGGGCAGGCAGCACAACCGAAGCTCCGCTGCTTCCTGGGGAATCCTGGACCCAGTTCATTTCCTCCACTGATGTTCATCAAAGCCTCCTCCCTGCTAGGACCGGGCCGGTGCTAGGGACATGATGTGAACCCGGAATTCACTCATCACTCAGAAGATGTCTATCAAGAAACATCTATGCTGGGTGCTGAAATCAGGTGGCAGATCTCAAATTCATTCACTCCTGTATTCCTTCATTCACACTGCAAGATTTATTGAGCATCTACTATGCGCCATGCTCTAGGCTTGCTGCTGGAAACCAGAAGCCCTCATCTCTTCCCAGTCCCCCACTGTCTGTGCACATTGAGGTTGGGCCTAGAAGATGCCAGATGCTCAGGAAGCAGAGGGACATTACGGTCTCTTCTTAGGCCCTGTTGCAGCAGTGGACAAAGGCTCCACTTGGCAACACCACTCAGCGTGTCCCCAATGTTTTGCTGCAATCAGTGGCTTTTGCTAGAGATCGGGGATCGTGGCCATAGTATACCCGCTTAGGACTCTGGGAAATATCCACACCAGGACAAGGTGAAATTCACATACAGCCGTGGTTTAACTCTTATTCCAAAGGAAGTAGGGATAACTTTGATGGTTAATTACTAAGCATGCCCAGGCACTTGCTCGGGTAATCAGTAAATGCTAGAAGGTACCATTTGCCATGAGCCAGGCGCTGTGCTTAGTGCCTGACCTGACTCACCTTACGGAACTCCTGCCCATTCCTCGGCAGCTCTGCCCTCCCCGCTTCACCCCCACAGAAACCAAGACTAGGGGGAGAGCTCACCAACTTACCACGGCCTTTGTGACTCCGGAGCCCACGCTTTTGACCTCTAGGGCCGAACCCTGGAGGAGTTCTATCCTCTACACTCAAAATTTGAGCCTGGCACGGTGGCACATACCTGTGATCCCAGTACTCAGGAGGCTGAGACAGAGGATCACAAGTTCAAGGACAGCCTCAGCAATGTAGCAAGACTCTCAGCAACCTAGTGATACCGAAAACAACCTCGCGAGACAAAAAATAAAAAGGGCCGGGGTGCAGCTCCGAGGTAGAATGCCCCTGGGTTGAATTCCCAGTACAAACAAAACAAAATTTGGACGGGGCAGCGTGAAGCGTAAGGGAGGGTGTGGCTGTCCCACCTGGAAGAAGTGGGTGGAGTCGATGGAAACTCTAAGCCTGCAGAGGGCTCCTTGGGCTCGGCAGCCACAGAGCACTTTAGTCCAAACAAAAGTTGAGGGAACTGATCACACCAGAGCTATTCCGGGGGAAGCCAGGGTGGGGGTCCCGTCCCCAAGCTCAGGCTCCATTTGATTCCTGCCCTTGGGGGTGGGGGTGAAGTTCCCTGGTGAACCCCTTTGGTATGAAGTCAAAGCCAGCCAGGTGAAGATACCTGGAGGTGAGATCGCCTGGCAGGTGATACCCACGGTGGCCTTGAAGGTTTGGAGGAGACCGGGACAGGAATGGCGAAAGGCAGACATCTAGGTAAGGGCAGGATGAGGCGTTCGCTCAGACATCCGGCTGTGCGAGCATTCGGTGCCTGTTCGCTAAGCGCCCACTATGCCCCGTGGCCTAGGCACCGGGGTAGAGGGATGAGTAGAGCAAGCGGAGGGCCTCCCCTTGGCTGAGAACGGATCCTCTGCACCGTGGCGTGAGAGCTGAACAAAGGGTTCACTGGGCTGGGGTGATGGTTCATTTGCCCAGTGAATGTCCAGGAGGTCCCCACGGACCCCTGGCCTGGGCAGGGGTCTCAGGGATGGATGGACTATCCCGGTCTGTCTCACTCAGGTCTCCTTGTGGCCGAGGCTGAGCCCTGGAAATCTGCACATGTGGGGTCTGAGATGGTGCTTCCAGGAAAGGGGACGTGCGGGGGCAGGAGGGTGACAGAGGGGCTCCGCCCGGCCGCGGGCCCTGGGAAGCGGGCTGCATCCATCACTCCACCTGGAGGCTACGGCAGGGCTGTCAGGATGTCCCCATTGCGGGTCATGGCTCAGGCCGTCCCCAGTTTGGGGTGCATGGGGAGGGGGGGTCATAGTTTCCCAGGCAGGCAGCTTCCTCCACCAGGAAGGACAGGCCTAGCCGGGGCGTGGGAGCACTGGCCTGGCAGAGGACCTGCAGGTGAGGGACTCCTGTCGTCCACCACACTGCCCTGGCTACTTCCTGGCCCACTGGTAGAGACTGGCGAGGGGACAGACAAGGACCATGTGGACGGCCCATCGTCCCAGGGGGGAAGCCGCAAGGACTAAGGGAGCCCAGGAGGGGGCGCCAGCCCCAGTGTGGGAGGTCAGGGAAACGCGCAATGAAGAGTTAGGGTCTGGGTTCAAATCCCAGTGCCGCCACCTGCCAGCCGTTGGCCTTGCCCACCGCGTCACCCTCGGGCCGATTCCCTGGACGTGGGCGCACTCAGGCCTCCCTCTGGAGCGGCCGGTACACCTGTGTGGAGGTTGCAGGGACAGTGCGTGTGGACAGAGTCTCAGTGCAGTCATGCAGGTCCTTTCCTGCCAAGCCCCAGGGGACCCCCGGAGCCCCAGGAGCTGAGCCAGAGATGGCTGCCAGGGGCAGGTCTCATACCTGGACCTGAAGACCTGAACCCGGTGTCCTGGAGTCCTTCAGGAGGAGGCAAGGATGTGGCTCAGGAGGGCTGAGGGGACAGAAACCCTGGAACCAGCCAGAGGATCCAAGCCCCAGCCCCGCCCCCCACACCTCACTCCCTAAGCCCGGACCCCGGCCTGAGCAGACGGGTTCTCCAGCCCTCACCCCCATTCATTCGCTCGTTCAGCAGACACTGCTCAAGTGCTGGCTGTGTGCTGGCTTTGAGGATGTGCCCGTGGGTAAGAGGGAAGGATCCCTGCTCCCACAGAGGCCCAAGGTCATGGTGGGGTCATCGAACAACAAGGACAGGGAAGAGAGAGGGCCACAGCCAGTGTCAGGACGGTGCAAGATAGAGATAGATGGGTGGATGGATAGATGGATAGATGCAGAGATAGAAGAAATGACTGGATAGATGGATGGATGGATGGATGGATGGATGGATGGATGGATGGATGGATGGATGGATGACTAGGTGGATGGATGGACAAAAGGCTAGCTGGCTAGCTGGATGAATGGATGAGGAGTTGGGTGGGCAAATTTGTGTGTGTGTGTGTGTGTGTGTGTGTGTGTGTGTGTTGGAGGGGGTGGGAGAGAGTGGTCTAAATCATTCAGATGTTCTAATTGCACGGATGTTAATGGACCAGGAGTCCCACAATGGCTCAAGACCATCCCTGGCTATCTCTCCTCCTATGGGAACGAGTCGGTGCCTGGGAGATTTGCTTGGCGGGGTCAGAGTGTCATGTGGTCACCCCACCTCACGTTCCTGGGGGCATCTGGAGGACTGTGGCTGTGTCGGCGGTGCCATGATGAGCAGGAAGATCGTTCTGGGGCAAAAGCTCTGCGTTCAGAGGCAACGCTGGCAAAAGAACGCATTTCATTTCTTGAATCCATGGGAGTCATTTGCCAG
>PVJS01005787.1:42026-62832 GCA_004027185.1 Glis glis
ACCGCAAAAAAAAAAAAAAAAGACCATCTGAATCATCTGCTCCCTCCCACCCGCACCGCACCCCTGGGGTTTCAACCGGGTGTCAAGCGGTTCTGGGAAAGGAGAGACAAGCCCACGCGGCAGAGGCAGGAGGCTTGGGGCATCATTCCTGAGTGTGCTACCTTGCCTCACACGCGCTGTTCCTAGTTCAAAACCAGAATCCATTTCCTGGGAGAGAGATTTTTCTAAACTCCCCTCCCTTCAGTCAGGCCTGGTCAGTATCAATCCAGGGCCCCCCAGTCCCTCGGGACAAAGTCCAAACTCAAACTCACCGAGGCACTTCGCGATCACCCCTGGGCTCTGGCCGAGTCTGTCTCCTTCCAGCTTGACGTCCCACGGCCCGGCCAGACACTCACCTGCATTTCCCTAAATCAGCATGTTGTTTCTTGCTCTTGCTTTGCACAAGCTGTTCCTTCTGCCTGGAAGCCCTTCTCCCCGCACAGCATCCCCTACCGGCCTCTCCTGCGTTGGCTAGATGCCACCTCTCCCAGGAAGTCTCCCCAGCCTCCTAGATCTGTGAACTCAGGGCCTCTTGTACTTATCCCCCTCCTAACCCATATCGCACTAAACTAAGATTACTTATTGAGTAATCTTAGTAACTCCCTGAAGGTGGGACCCATATGCTATTCAGCAGTAGCCTACCACAGAGCCTAAAAGCTCAAAAGTGTTCAATAAAGATGTTCAGGTTTGGTATATGGATGGATGGATGGATGGATGGATGGACAAAAGGTTGGATTATTAGCTGAAAGAATGGGATAGATACAAAAATAAATGAAAACATTAATGGTTGGAAGGATGGAAGGTATATAACCTTCTGGTCACTGATGAAGTTCACACATAGAATCAAAACATGTGCTGTGGGATGACTTGATTGCACCTATTGCATGTGATCCTGAAGTTAAGCTCATGTTCCAAATTTCCCCCAGGACTCCCAGTAACCAGGGAAGAAGATTGTACCAGAATTTCCCTGGGGCTGGGGGTGTAGCTCAGTGGTAGAACGCTTGCCTAGCCTGCATGAGGCCCTGGGTTTGATTGGCAGGGCAAAAAACAAAACAAAACAAGGAAGGAAGGAAGGGAGGGAGGGAAGGATCATCTCTGAATCTTTCTAAAACTTTTACTATGGGTTGCTTGGGGGCTCTGAATTTTAGATGTTTAATATCAGTGGTATAAGCTGGACTTTCACTGAATTTATTCTTCAGCAACAAACATTTCCTAAGGATATAGTATGCTCCAGCAACTATGGCAGGGCTGGGGATGTGACGATGAAAAATTACCGCCTTCCAGAGCTGAGTGTAGGGCAAGCGCCGGATGTAAATGTGCACCCAGCTAATTACACAGCGACAACCAGAGCATCCATCAACGCTGCCGCTTATTCTCCTCACTAGTAGGAGAGTGAAACTCAGGCAGAGAAAGAAGCAAGGGTCCCCACGATAGGAGGAAGGACAGAGAGAAACAGCAGCCCCCCCCATGTGAATTAGGTACGATTAGCTTCGCTTCATAAATCGGCAAGCGAGGCTCCGGGGTTAAGTGAGTAAGTCAAGGTCGCCTAGCTGGTAAGTGGCAGAGGCCCGACCTCCACCTGCCTCCTCCGCCAGGCCTTAGCTGCTCGTGGCTCTAATGTGGCGTGCAGCAGACCGTGAGAAAGGGCTAAGAGCCATGGAAGCCAGGGGCCAGGGAGCCCTGGGATCAAAAGGAACTCTGCTAGAGGGCAGGGGAGACTTTACCCAGGGGGCAGCAGAGTCTGAAGGAGGTGTTCTGTGTGCCTGAGGGTAGGTGGCCAGGGATTTAGAGACGGTGGTCCCGTGGGCTTGCTGAGAGCTTAGATGGGTGCGATTCCTTGCTCTCTTCCCATAGGCTGCGTGGCACCAGGGATGGGACCCGGCTGGTGATCAGACTAGAACTGGAACCCAGGCCCGGGCCAACTGTGAGACAGGCACGTGACCAAGCTCAGTGCCTGTCTCCTAATTTGACCTCTCTGGGCCTCGGTTTCCTCATCTAGAAAGTGAAGATGATGCTGGTGCCTACTTTGCCCGACTGCTGCACAGTGCAGAGATGCTGCGTGGCAGCCTGGCACACAGTAGGGCTCGACCCATGCTGGGTCCCTTCTCCTGGCAGCCTGCTTAAATCATCCTTACAAGACCATCCCACAGGGGTCCCCTTTGGGAATCTGTTTTTTTTTGGTACTGGAGGTTGAACCCAGGGGCATTCTACCTCTGAACTACACCCTCCACCCTATTTTAACTTTTATTTTGAAACATGGTCTTGCTGAGTTGCTGAGGGTCTCCCTAAATTGCTGAGACTGGCCCCAAATTTGTAATCCTCCTGTCTCAGCCTCCCAAGTACTGAGATTACAGGCATGTACCATCACACCCGGCTTCTATTCTTTTTTAAAGATTCCACGTGAAAACAAAGCCAGGCACTTGCTTTCTTTCTGGGCCGGCTTTTCTCACTTAGCATAATGTCCTCCACCTTAGGCTAGGTTAGCATTTTTGAACAAACAAGGCAAGGCCCCTTATACTGCCCATTTTCCAGATGAAGACACTGAGGCTCAGAGAGGTGACGTCACTGACCCAGGATCACTCAGGAAGTGGCACAGCCAAGGTTTGAACCTGTGTCCATTTAGTCGTAAAAGTCAAGTTCTCACTGTGAGATTCTGCCTCGGGCCAGTTGTCACTCACACCCCTAAGACAAATGTGGTAAGATGGCGTCTTTGTTGGACCAGAGCTTCCAAGTGGACGTGGTGGGACTCCCCAGTGAAACCCAGAGGTGGCCACAGTGACCTCGGCGTAGGTGTGCTCTGTTCACAACCTTGAGACATGCTGTGTGGTGCAGCTGCCGAGCTAAACCACTTTGAGCACGTGTCTATCGCTCCCAAAGTCCTACAAAGTTTCCAGGGCAGGATCTGTCAGTTGGATAACACTAGTTGTTTTTCTCGCAGTGACAGAGAACAGAAGGAAGATATCATTAATGGCAGCACATGGGCGTCCCATAATTGGGTGGTCAGTCTCATTCCTAGAATTCCGAGACTGTCTACTAACAGGAGGAACCAGCGGGCCGTGCAATCATCAGTAATTGGCTGCCTGATGGCTTCGTCCCCTGGAAGGAACGTAAGAGTGGGTTTTCTCCGCCATGACTTTGATGGGCAGAGAAGCACCAGGCTGACAGTCTGATGGGGACGTCCTCCCCCGCACAAAGCCACAAACCCGTTTAAGTGTGTGACTTCAGCCCAGGGCCCCTCCATGGTCTGGCCATCATCCACAATGTTGTTCGCCTGAACAATCGTCTCGTGTCAATTAGAGCCTTTGCTAGGGGACACTGTCTGTGCTCTCCTCTCCACCCACGGGGATGTAGGGGACTCGTCAAGCAGAAAGGCAGGGAGGAGGCAGTCCCGACCCATGCATCAGGCTGTCCCTGCCTGGAGTATTCCGACCCAACCTTTCTTAAGCCCAGAAGTACTGTGGGACACCAGGCACACACTTGCCACCTCTGGGTGCCCGTGGTCCCCCTTCTGACCTGCGAGGGGATCTGCTGTGTGGTTGGGATGTGGAGTATCAACCATCTCGGATGAGAGATATGTTCATTTCCCAGGGCTGCTGTGTCAGTCAGCTTTCTGTTGCTATACCAAAATACCTGAGGTAATTAACTTATAAAGAGAAAAGGTTTTTTGGCTCCCAGTTTTGGGGGGTGTCAGTCCATGATCGATTGGTCCCTTTGCTTGGGGCCTGAGGTGAGGTAGCATGTTACAGGGGGAGTGCAGTATGTGAGAGCAAACTGCTCCCCTCGTGGCAGGAAGCAAAAGAGCGAGGAGGGGCCAGGTTCCCATAATCCTCTTCAAGGGCACGCCCCCAATGTCCTAAAGACCTCCCACAAGGCCAAGCCCCTTAAAGGCCCCACCACTTCCCAACAGTGCAGCCCCAGGACAAGCCTTTGACACCTGGGTCTTTGGGGGACATTTGAGATCCAAATTATAGCATGTGCCATCACCACTACTGCAAACTAGAGGCTCATACAACAGAAATGTCTCTCTCCCAGCTCTGGAGGCCAGAAGTTCATGTTCAAAGTGTCAGCCACAGTGATGCTTCCCCAGGGCCCCAAGGGAGAAGCTTTCCCATGCCACCCACTTCTGGAAGCTTCCTTCACCTACAGGTGCCCTCCTCCCTGTGTCCCCACAGCCTCCTCCCTCCATGTCCATCTGTCTCTTTGCATGGTGTTCTTTTCCTAAGGACACCAGACATATGGCGTGGAGGCCCCCCCTCTAGGATGACATCACCTCAACAAATTACGTCTATCATGACCCTATTTCCAAATAAGGTCATATAAGGTCATCACTATATGAACAGAAGTGGGGGGCACAATTCAACCCTTAACAAGAGGGGATGTCATAGCAACTTAGGGATGCGCAAGGATCTGTCGCCCCTTCTACTGGCCATCAAAGGCAGATAAGCAGGTGAGGAGAGAGAAGGTGGGCAGGCAGGGGGGACAGAGGAGGCGAGCCTGAGCGAATGAGCAGGAACTAAGTGCCCAGGACAGAAGCCTGTCGCCAGAGACCATTCCCTTCCTCTTCCTCCTCTTCCTTTCTTCCTCTTCCTCGTCTTTTTCCTCCTCCTCCCTCCTCCTTTATCATCCTCTTCCCTCCTCCTCCTTCCTTCTCCTCCTTCCTTCTCCTCCTTTCTCCTCCTCCTTTCTTCCTCTTCCTTGTCTTCTTCTTCCTCCTCCCTCCTCCTCCTTCCTCTTCCTCCTTTCTCATCCCCTGTCTCCTCCTCCTTTCTCATCCTCCTCCCTCTCCCTCCTCCTCCTCCTCATCCTTCCTCTTCCTTGACCTTTCTCCTCCTCTTCCCTCCTCTTCCTTTCTCATCCTCTTCCCTCCTCCTCCTCCCTCCTCCTTCCTCATCCTCCTGCCTCCTCATCCTTCCTCTTCCTCCTCCTTCCTCATCCTCCTCCCTCATCCTCCTCCCTCATCCTCCTTCCTCTTCCTCCACCTTCCTGTTCCTCCTTCCTCTTACTTCTTTCTCTTCCTCCTCCCTCCTCCTCCTTTCTCATCATCTTCCCTCCTCCTCCTCCCTCCCCCTCCTCCTTCCTCCTCCCTCCCCCTCCTCCTTCCTCCTCCTTCCTCATCCTCCTTCCTCCTCAAATTTCCTCTTCCTCCTCCTTCCTCCTTCTCCTTCTTCATCCTCCTTCCTCATCCTCCTGCCTCCTCAAACTTCCTCTTCCTCCACCTTCCTGCTCCTCCTTACTCTTCCTTCTTCCTCCTCGTCCTCCCTCCTCCTCCTTGCTCTTCTCCTTCCTCCACCCCCTGCTTCCTCCTCCTTTTCTTTCCTCATTCTCCCCCTCCTTTTTCCTCCTCCTCTTCCTCCTCCTCTTCCTCCAGCACTAGGGGATGTCAGGATGGTCCTGCCTGGCTTTTCAGTGTAATTTCTTCTGTGGGAAGATGGACAACAGCTGGGGTCCCCCACAAAGTCAAATCCCCCAGGCTCCACCGGTGGGACCCACCCCGGATGCTCTAAGGAGGAGAGCTCCCTGGAATTCTGAGACCATCCACGTCTGAGGGTGAGGCTGAGGGTGAGGCTGAGGGTGAGGCTGAGCCCCGCAGTGCTCTTTGTGAAGCCTGTGGTCCCTATCAGCTCTCTCTCGGTGCCTGGTATGTGGGGCGAGGGAGCAACTGGCTAACATGAAACACAAAATTAAAGACAGACGAGGGCGCTTCCCTGGGCCCCTCACCTTCCACTGCTGACAGTAGCAGCAGCCACCTGGCCTGGTGCCAAAAGTGAAGAATTGTTCTCAGCTCTGTGAGGGGTTTGAGCAGTGGGCCAGCACTGGCCGGTCTCTCTGCATCCCGGTTGCTGATGCTGAAGGTGTGCACACCTTTGTCACTCCCCGGGTAGCCAGGAATGCTGCAGCCCCGCTCCCCACCCAGCCCCAACCCTGACCCCAGAACTACCTCTCAGCATGCAGCTGGCCCTGCAGGCCACAGCGCAGGGCTCCCTGCCTCATTCTAAGCACTAAGAAGTTCAGGATGAGAAACCGCGCCATCCCGAGGACCCAGCCTCAGCCCTCCGGACCCTGCAGCCTGGTCGGTGGTCACAGATTCTGCATCAAACAGCCAGAGAGTGAGATGATGTAACCAGCACTGCGGAGTGGGGCGTAGAGAGGGGATGTGAGCTGGGCCTGACTTGGGGCTCCTGGAGAAGGGAGGGGGTCAATTCAGGCACCACCAGCCACCTAGTAGCAGTCACGTCAGTCACCTTCTGATTCGAATTGGATGGTCTTCATTCTCTTCCCTGTCCTCCCCTCTGCTGAGGGAGGTTGTCAACAGTGTCCCCCAAAAAGCTGTGTCTGCATCCTAATCCCTGGTACCTATGAATGTGACCTTATTGAGAAATAGCCGTCTTAGTCCATTCACAGCTGCTATAACAAAATAGCAACGGTAGGCTGGAAAACCAAGTGGAAAGAGACTAGCTTAGTGGACCAGACCAGTTCTGGGTCAAAGAGGGTGTGTCAGCCATCTTAGTGAATTTGGGCAATAGGGAGCCATGGACAGGATTTGAGCAAAGGAGAGAGGAGAGCCATATTCAGATTTACACTTCTGAAAGATCACCCGGGGTGCTGTGTAGGAGCCAGATGGGGGCACAAGAAGAGGATAGTCAGGAGGCTTGCCTCCTGGTGGGCGAGGGTGGTGGTCTAAGGCTTTCAAAACTGGGTAAGGAATTGGGGCCAAAAATGGTGCCTGCCTCACCTCTAAACTCCCAACTTCACCCAGGCAAATGGCAGAGGCCAGAGAGTATGACCAGGGGAGGTCAGGCGAGCCCGGCTCCAGTCTGACCATGGAAGAACTTGTTGGGCCAAACACATAAGCTCTCTGAGCCTCGGTTTCTCCACTCATAAAAGAAGGCCTATTACTGACCTCAAGGTGCCTACAGCAGCTGGTAAGACCCTCCACTCATAAGGCCGTGTGGGATTTAGTGAGAACATGCAAGGCACATCTCCTGATAAAGGAAGGACCTAGCACCAAGCACCTGTAATCATTCATTTCACAGTCGTTCCTTGTCCAATGTCCCTGTGCCTACTTCATGCCACGTTTGGGGAACCAGGTGGGCAAGACGCTGTTCCTACTGTGGAGGACATCACAGGCTGGTTGGGGGGATATTTGCACAAAAGGAAAAGAGGAAGCAGCCATTCCTGGGCCCCTCCCAGCCCTGGGCAGTGGCCTGAGGGAAATTTTGAGGAAGAAGGGAAACTGCAGGGTGGAGACAGGAACAGGAATGGCCCGGGATCCTCGGCCCCAGCTGCCAGCCCGGAACAGAGCAGAGTAATACGATCGGTCCTAGAAATCCCTCCTTGGCATAGAAGGACCAAGGGACAGGACAGGGTGAGTGCGCGCGCACGCGTATGCGCGCGTGTGTATATATGTGTGTGTGTGTGTTGGGATAGGGGACAGTTACCTAAATAGCCTAGATCACGGGGCTTGTGGCACAGGGTCTGTGACAGCCACAGGGTCACGAGATTTATGCGGGAGGCGCCACCAGACTTAGGGAAGGCAGCCAGGGCCTGACCTGGCCCCGGGCCATCCTGGGAAAGGCCAAGGGTGAAAATAACCCAGCCTGTCAGAAGCTGCAGACAGGGACGTGCTGCAGGAAGGCACCTGACGGGCCTCATAAACTGAAAACCAAGCTACCCCGACCTTTCCCTGTGCAGAGAGACGCCAGCCCAGGGCACAGTGCCCGTGACAGCGAAAAACTGAAGCAGCCTAATGCCCATTTGGAGGGGAGTTAATGTAAAATGCAGTCTCTGTCACAGGGACCACAATTCGAAAGAAAGAACTAGATCTGTAAGCAATCACAGGTCCAAATTGCAAACCCATCCTGGAGAGCGAGAAAAGAAAGTTATAGAATGTGATGAAATGGTAATAATATTGATGGATCATAGCCGGGTGTGGTGGCACACACTCCTAATCCCGATATTTGGAAGGCTGAGACAGGAGGATGGCAGGTTCGAGACTAGCCTCGGCAACTTAGCGAGACCCTCCACAACTTTGTGAGACCCTATTTCAAAAAATAAAATATAAAATAAGGCTGGGGTATAGCTCAGAGGTAGAATACCCCATGGTTCAATCCCCAGTATCATACACACACACACACACACACACACACATATGTATATATACATATATACATTTGTATATATTTGAACATTTATATATATGCAAAATAATGCTATATATATTTTATTGACATATATATTCTTATATATCCGTGGAAAGCAGGATTGTAAAGACACATGGAAGATTCGCAGCATCAATTACCTCCGGGAAGCAGGAATGTGGGTGGATATCTGTGACACCTGAAACAGATCATTTTTTAACACTCCCCTCTTCTACATGACAAGATTATTTTCAGCAATAATACAGTAATAATAAGTATTATTTCCACAGCTTATTCTTTGGTCTTAAACCAATAATTTAAAAAGAATGAATTTGCATGTTCCAGATAGATTCGTCTTCAGTAAAACAGATCATTGAGGAACCAAAAATTGGTGCTTAACACAAACAAACAGAAAAATATTCTGCCCCCCGGCGCACACCGCACTTCACCTTTTTAAATTTTAAACACAAATAAATTTTAAACACGGCTCCAAGTACTGGCAAAGAATGGCAGAAATAAGTCTAGTGCAATTTCTTTGTGTCTATAATCACTATTTATTTTGAATCTACTGTTTAAACACAGGAAGATACATTATCCCCGAGACTGAAGGCTCAAATTAAGCCTTCAGTGACTTTGAGCAGTTCCAAACTGTTATTAACTTTCAAACTTTTGAAATATCATGTGTAGCTGAGGCTGGCTGGGTTAGGGGCCGATATATAACTGGGGGCTTCTCTGAATTGGCTTCCGTGTAGCATATGGTGTTTGTGAAAGAATCTGTCATAAAAATGTGCTAATTTGAAGCTTATTAGTAAAATTTAATAGCAATGGTTTAGAATTTAGACAAACAAAATATTTTCTCAAGGAGCAATTTTTTATTACAGATGTTATTTGGAATAGCCAGTGCAGAGTGCTAAGAAATAGCAGATTGGCTTTAGTTGGTTTTGTTATTGTTGGAAACTTTTCCCAGCCTCTTACAACCTGCACACAGGGGGAGCAGCCCCCAGCCGGCCCTTGCTTCCTACTGCTGGGAGGGCTGTAGGGCACAGGCCAGAGTCGGAAGTTAAAGGGGAATTTTGAGCCGGGCGTGGTGGCGCACGCTTGTAATCCCAGTACTTGGGAGGCTGAGACCGGAGGATCACATGTTCGCGGCCAGCCTCAGCTAATTAGTGAGGCTTCCGCAACTTCATGAGACCCAGTTTCAAAATAAAGGATAAAAAAATAGGGCCGGGGGTGTAGCTCGGAGGTAGAATGCCCCTGGGTTCAATATCCGGTACCACAAAAAAAGGGGGAATTTTGTTTTTAAGATACTTTTATTGGTGCATTGTGGTCTCACATCATAATGTAGTTCAGAATGGACTACATTCTGAACTACACGTGCACACAGCACTTGGTGAGCTCCCCCGGCTTCCCCCTACGTGACATTGAGATTGGCATTGATAATTTCATGTATGTACATAACGTCAGTGGAAGTATTTCCTTCATTGATTCTCCCCACCACCCTCCCCTAGACCCCCTCCATCCCTCCATCGCTCCACTGGGGTTTCTCCTCCATCATCTAAAGTCCCTCTTACTCCCTGGCTTCCACGTGTGAGAGAAAACATATGACCCTTCGCTTTCTGTGACTGGCAAATCTCATTGAACATAATGTTCTCCAGGTCCCTCCATTTTCCTGCAAATGACCTAATTTTGTTCTTTATGGCTGAGTAGAATTCCACTGTGCATCTATCCCATAATTTTGGAATCTGTTCATCTGTGGATGGACACCTAGGTTGGTTCTATGGTTTGGCTATTGGACTTTTGATTTAGCTATCATATGCTAATTTTTCCAGCATAATAGTTGAGTATGGACTCTGACCTCAAACTGCCTGGTTCTAATCCTGGTCCCAAGGCAAGGATTCACTGTCCCAGCCTCAGTTTCCTCATCTGTACTATGGACCTAATAATACCTGTATCATAGAGTGGTCAGATGGCATGAGATCATTTGTCTAAAATGGCATAGAAACACCTCCTGGCATACAATAAGTGCTCAATAAATGCTAAGCCATGTGTTTGGAGGACAATAGATGTGCATATGCAAACGATGTGATTTTTAAAGGCATAGACCCAGAAAAGGGCTGGAAACAAATGGGCCACAGTGTTAACCAAGGTGGAACAGGGAATATGAGAGACGGTTGTTTTATTCTTTGCACTTCTTTGTACTTTTTTAAAATTCCACACCTTCCACTTTGAGGCTGGGAAGCAGGGATGGCTGGTCTCCTTGGGGCCCTGGTGGTGTAACAGGGCCCAGCTCCCAGCATGCCCTTCGGCTTTGGGTCTGAAGCTGTGATTTCTGCTCGGGACAGCAGTGTCCTCGCCTCTGAGCTGTCTGGTCTGATGCCAAGGGGCAGCCTTTTTTCTGTGAGAAAAAGTTCTTAGTCTGGAAGTGGGCGTGGGGAGCAGCCAGGCTGCTGGGGAGGAAGGAGGGACTGGGCCAGGTTGGCAGAAGGAGCGGAGATGGCTTCAAGACGCGGAGGGTGTCCAGGGTGGTGAGACAGGGCCAGGGCCTGACCAGGTGCCTGCCTGGAGGGCTGAGCTGGGATCCACCCACCCCTCTGTCTCGCTGTCAGTCTGTCTGTCTATCCATACACCCACCTGCCCGTCTGTCTACTATCCATCCCCTCATGCACCCACTACTTGATTCATTCATTGATTCCACAAACATAAATTACACCCCTCCTGATGCAGGTTACAGTACCAGGCCTGGAACACAGCAGTAAGCAGGGCAGACACTGTCCCTGCCCCCATGGGGCCAACGTTCTAGTGGGGGACACAGCAATAAACAAATAAAAAACAGAGAAGTATATAGTCACAAGTTGGGCTGAGACTTTGGGAGACACAAGCAGGCTGCACCCAGCCTGTCCATCAGCCAGTTCCAGCCCCACCCCCACCTTTCCTCGGTCTGTCCAGCTAACCGTCTGGGCCAGTCCCCAGGGTTCTGCTGCACAAGAGGCCCCTTTCCACAACTGTCCCTCGCTGTTGGCCAGCTTCCCAATGGTGAGAACCAGTGGTGCACCTGTTAAAAACAGGATTTCAGCCACATGTGGTGGTGCACGCCTATAATCCCAGGACTTGGGAGGCTGAGACAGGAGGATTGCAGGTTTGAGGCCAGCCTCAGCAACTAAGTAAGGCCCTTGGCAACTTAGCGAGATTCTAAAATAGGGCTGGGGGTCTAGCTCAGAGATACAATGTCCCTGGGTTCAATCCCCAGTACCAAAACAAAACCAAAAAAAACCCCACAATTTCTAGAACCTTCCTGGAGACAGTCATTCAGAATTGGGAACCTGAGACAGAAGCCCAGGGGTAAGTGAGCAGAGTCCCGCCTCCGCTTGCTCCCCTCCCTTCAGCTGCAGCCCAGGGTCATGGAGACAGCTGGGCCAGAGTAACAGGGTCCCGGGACACACCTGGGCTGGTTCTCAGGGCTTGGAGTCTGGGGGAGGGGTGTGTGACGAGGGGGGAGGGTTCGCTAGGCCAGGAGCCGGACCTGCTCAGTGCCAGGCTGCCAGGGCCCGAAGAGGCCAGGCCTCTGAGAGAGCAAGGGCAGGCGGGCCAGCATCACCAGCTCCCAAGGAGGAGGAGGAGGAGGAGGAGGAGGAGGAGCAGGAGCAGGAGCAGGAGGAGGAGCCCCAGGACTCACAGCTTAGCCAGGTATGTGGCCAGGCCGTTCTGCCCGGAAGGGAGGGACTGCTGCCAGGGCTCTGTGCAGCCCCAAGTCCTCAGGGAGGCTGGCTGGGACTGTCCACCCTGGCAACCCATGCCCACCTCCGGCAATGGAGGGGTGGGGCGGCCCCTGGGGAGGCCGAGCAGGTTGGAATGAGCAGAAAGGAACTGGAAGGGCGTGCCTAGGGGTAGCGGCAGTGGCGGCTAAGAATAGGGTTTCAGAGCGAGAGCGATCCACACCACCCCATTTCCGGAGGCTCCGGGTATACGAAAAAACAAGGGCATTTCAAAGCAGAGTTGAAAATCTCACTCCTGTGGTTTTAATGCTTGCGAGGCCCTCCTAAGACTACATTGCCACCCACCCACCACACTGCGATGCCAGGATGCTGGCCACAAAAAGGACAAGATTCATTTTAAATATTAATTCAAAACCTATAATCTCAGTACTTGGGAGATGGAGACAGGAGGATTGCAGGTTTAAGGCCAGTCTTAGCAACTTAGCAAGGTCCTCGGCAACTTACTGAGACCCTATTTCAAAATAAAAAATAAAATAGGGTTGGGAGTGTAGCTCAGAGGTAAAAGGCCCCTGGATTCAATCCCCAGTGCCACACACACAAAAATTAAGTAAATAAGCCAGGCATGGTGGTACACGCCTGTAATCCCAGTACTTGGGAGTCTGAAACAGGAGGATCACAAGTTCGAGGCCATCCTCAGCAACTTAGCGAGACCCTCCACAACTCAGTGAGGTCCTGTTTCAAAATAAAAAATAAAATAGGGCTGGGGTATAGCTCAGAGGTAGAACTCATTTGGATTCAATCCTTAGTACCAAAGATAGATAGATGATAGATAGATAGATATATAGATAGATAGATAGATAGATAGATGAAAGAGAGAGAGAGAGAGAGAGAAAGAAAGAAAGAAAGAAAGAAAGAGAAAGAAAGAAAGAAAGAAAGAAAGAAAGAAAGAAAGAAAAAGAAAGGAAGGAAGGAAGGAAGGAAGGAAGGAAGGAAGGAGAAAAAAGAAAAAAGAAAGAAAGAAAGAAAGAAAGAAGAAAGAAGAAAGAAACTTATAGCGGCTACAGGTGGTATCGTCTGGGACTGGGGCAGAAGTTAGAAGGGATTTTTGACAGTTACCTTCTTGAGACCCTACTCCATCCTTGGTGATGGCATGGACAGCCACGTTCAGAGAGAACATTGGGGACTGGGTGGGACCCTCGGCCTCTCCACACCCCTCTCCCACCTGTGCCACTCTGAGCACCGGGCGCTTCAACCCCCCATGGAGGCCACAGCTGACTCGACTTGTAGTGTCAGCCCTATCACAAGTCCCAGGCTTGCCTGGGGTTTTAGCTGCCCCAACACGGGTCCGCACCTGTGTCATGAAGAAATTAAATAGTCACCTTGGCCTTGCTAAGTGTGATTAGCCATGGAGCCAACTGGCCGTGGGAAACCAGTACCTGCCCTCATGCATTTGCCGTCAGATAGTCAGTCTACACACTTAGGGTGCACCTGGCCTCTGTGATGGCACAGTACTGTCCCTGCCCTCCTCAAGCTCCAAATGCGGAAACAGGGGTGCAAATCAAGTAAACTGCAGAGCATGGTAATCAAAATTTCATCCTGAATTAGGGGTGATGGGCTGGGCCTATCGCAGCCTGGGATGAGTCTGAGAAATTAACAATTGCGTTCCTCTTTCAGAATGAACAGAAGCCGAGCTAGAGGGAAAGGGGGCGAGGAAGGGCATTCCAGGCAGGGAACAGACTCTGCGAAGGCACAGCTGTGTGCAGTGTGGTGGTGTATTGAGGGCCGGAGGGGGGGCGCTTGTCACGTGCAAGGTTTGGGCCAAAGAAGGTGGTGAGAGGGAAGAGGCGTGGATGAGAGACAGAGGTGCTGGTTCCTTAAAAGTCAGGGTCTGAGCAGGGCGTGGTGGCACCTGCCCATAATCCCAGTATTTGGGAGGATGAGACAGGAGACTCAGCCTCAGCAACTTAGCAAAATAAAAAATAACATAAGGCTGGAGGTGTAGCTCAGAGGTAGAATGCCCCTGGATTCAGTCCCCAGCACCACACACACACACACACACACACACACACACACACACAAAGTCAGGGTCCTATCAAGTCAGGTCAACGATTGTGATCTCACCATTTCCAAAACCATCTACCTGTCCCATCTCTGTCCCCAATAAGCCACTTGTCACAGAGGCACAACTCTCAAGTGGGTAGGGTTCATTTAAACCGCGGCTTTTTGTCTTGTTTGGTTTGCTCTCTGAGGTTAGCTGCCAAGTTTCATAATTAGGGAGATTTCAGATTTTTAAGAAATAATACCAATCCCTAGGTTTTTGTGTAAAATCACATGATCTGGCAACTCCGGGCCCCCCATTCCCACCGGGGGCAGCAGGTCACTGAGCACAGCAGCGGACCCTCCGGGCAGCGCAGCCCCACGCCCTGGCTGCCCCCTGCCCCTCTGGGTCCGGCTTCCCCACCCTCTCCTGTTTTTCCTGGGGTCGTTTCCCTGCACATGGCGGCCACACACATCCTCGCCTCCGAGGCCGCATCTAGGCGATCATGCCGCCAGCACCTCTTTCCATCACACACAGCCTTCCAATCGCCGTCCTCCCTCCTGGTCCGCTTCCTCCTCGCTCTCCCCCTCCCTCCTCCTGCTCCGCCTCCCTCCGGGCCAGCTCACTGGCACCTTCGCCACCGACTTGGAAGCAGATGGCACCCTCTGGGTGAGAGAGCTCCCTTCCCCGTGATGGATGATCCTTGGTCGGGCAGGGTTATTTTTAGCTGCCTGTCTCCACCTTCTGTTGCCCTCAGCTAGGGAGGAAATTGCCCGTTTCTTGAGCATCCGAGACCATTTCAACCAGAGACCATTCTGCATCCCCTCCCTGAGGGACAATTTGGCAATATCTAGGTAGACACCAGGCATGCTGCTGAACGTCTATTCATTGAGCAAGCGGTGTCTGTGGTCCCAACTTTGGAAGCAGGTCGGTGGGCCCCTGAGGACCAACCAAGAGGGCATGTATTGAGGATCTCGCTTCATGAGGAAGGAAGGTCCTGACTCTATGGGTGCTCCCAGTCTGAAAAATGTTGGGTCTGTGATGGTCCCTTGAGACCACGTCTCCTCCTGATGTATCAGTCAGCTTTTGCTGTGTAACAATCCATCCACAAATGTAAGTGCTTGTTATTTGAAGCTATTTTTTTTTTTTTTGGTGGTACTGGGAATTGGATCCAGAGGCATTCTACCTCTGAGCTATACCCCCAGACCGATTTTATTTCTTATTTGGAAACAGGGTCTCACTAGGTTGCTGAGAGCCTCTCTAAATTACTGAGGCTGTCCTTGAACCTGTAATCCTCCTGTCTTAACCTCCCAAGTACTAGGATTACAAGCGTGCACCACCACGCCTAGCTTATTTGAAGCTCTTTAAGTTCATGATTCTGCAAGTTGGCCGTTGGGGCTGGCTCAGATGCCTGGTACATCTAGTCTCAGGTGGGTGGCCTTGCACATGCACCTGTAGTCAGCTGCCAGGGTGGCCAGAGGATGGCTGATCTAGAAGGTTCTTAGCCAAGAAGGATCATCCTGCTCTACCTCCAGCAGGCTAGTCTGTACATGCTGCAGATTTTAAGAGAAGAGAGCAGCTGCAGGGACTCCTGAGGCCTACACTGGGAGCTAGGAAATGTCACCTCTGCGACATTCTTTTGGTTAAAGCAAGTGACATGACCAGCACAGATGCAGGAGGTGAGGAAATCCACTCCTACTCTTAGAGGGAGGAGTCATCAGGTTTAGAGGGAGGCATCATCAGTTTTAGAGGGAGGAGTCATCAGGTTTAGAGGGAGGCGTCATCAGTTTTAGAGGGAGGAGTCATCAGGTTTAGAGGGAGGAGTCTCAGGTTTGCAGTCCACCACAGTGGCATTTTTCTTCCAAGCTGAGGTCACATACACGCATTTTAGAGTCCTCGTGGTTAGTGGCACAGCACCTGATCTGGCTCTAATAAACTGTCCATTACTTGGCTGTGTGTCCTTGGGCAGTTATTTAACCTTGCTGGGCTTCTGCTTCCTCATTTATATTATAATCAAATTATGCCACTCTTTCCTGTCTCCCAGGTTGTCAGAAGGCTCGGATGAGATTGTAGAGAGAGAAGGGGCGACTGTTTGATAACCAGTCCTTGAAACTGAAAGAGACCCGGCTGCTCCTGCTGGCATGTGCGTCTCGTCCCTGGAGCCCAGTCCTCTGTCATTCATTGGTAGCCAAGGCCTGACAGTCCCCCAGCACATCCTCCAGCAAGCCTTCTGTTTTCCCAGGAAAAACCCAAGTGGTTTTGCCAGAATCTCTCAGGATGCGTTGAACTCAAGTTCAAATACTAAGCACTGGCCAAGAGCCCCTTTTATGAACATGTTATTTGTTCTCAAAGCAAATTTTGAGATTCCTTGGCCTGAACCAGCCTCAGTTAAGCCCTCTCCCTGGCAAAGGGTCACTCATATTAAAAAAACACAGTTTAGCCGGGCGTGGTGGCATGTACCTGTAATCCCAGTACTTGGAAGGCTGAGACAGGAGGATCGCAGGTTCGAGGCTAGCATCAGAAACTTAGTGAGGCCCTCAGCCCTCAGTAAGACCCTGTTTCAAAATAAAACAGTAGGGCTGGGGATGTAGCTCAGAGGTAGAATCCTCCTGGGTTCAATCCCCAGTACCAAAAACAAAGAAACAAACAAATAAATAAACAAACAAATAGACATAGCCTGCAAGCTCAGAATGTCTCAGAGGCCACAGATTCTAAGAGAACAGGAGAGAGTCTGTGCAGGAGCCACAGGCCGGCAGTGCCTGGCATCCCTCCATCCAAGCCCAGACCTCAGCCAGCAAGCATCTCACTACCCTGGGGAAACTGAGGCCAGGGGAGTTAAAAGAGGAACGTGGTTATTCCAGCCCTTGAGTCTTTGGGTTGCTTGGGACAGATGAAAGAAGGAATGCTGTCACTTAGTTACGATGTTCAACTGGTCCTACTCAGGGAATGTGACTTTGGGAGAGTCCCTGCACAGGGCCAGGACCCTCCCTGCCTGTTCACTGCTGTACCCCTAGGACTCGCATCAGACCCTGTCTATAGGAGGTACAGGGTGGTAAGGAAACTGGGGCCCAGAGGGGTCAAAGGGTTGGCCCAAGTCACACAGCAAGAAGAGGCAGAGTCAAGATGCAAACCAGGTCAGTCTGGCTCAGGTGTTCACAGCCTCCAGGTCCTCGCCCCTTCGACTCTGCTGACTGCGTGACAGTCTTGGCCGAGGTTGGGGTGCAAGAGGGAAGCAAACAGAGACATGCAAAGCAGATAGGAGACCCCAAAGGGCTTTTCCTGCACAGTGGTGGGGTGAGGGCCCCCAAAGCACCATCCTCTATGCTTCTTCCAGGTCAAATGGACTCCGCCCTCCCTCCCTGAGTGCAAGGGTGCAGGAAGCCCCATGAAAACTGATAAGGGCTTTCACTGCTGTAATCCCAAACAACTGACCACACAACTTAAGGAAGGAAGATTTAGTTGCTCACAGTTTTTTGGAGATTCTGGGTTCAGTCCATGTGAGGCCAGGTCTGCAGATCTTAGAGCATGGCAGCAGGAAGCAAAGAGAGGGAGAACAAGGGCTCTTTTCACATATCACTATCATGAAGGTCAGAAGCAAGAGGGCAAGCAAGCAAGGGGATCCAAAGACAAAAGCACAGTCCCTAAGGCCACATCCCCAGGGACCCACCTCCTCCAGCCACACCCCAGCTGCCGAGGTGACCACCCAGTAAATCCATTACAGTGGATTTATCCACTGATGAGATTACAACCCTCATGACTTAATTATATCAACTCTGAGCATTAGTACATGAGCTCTTCAGGGGACATTCTATATCTAAACATAATACTACACTCGTACCAGGCACTGCTCCAAACACTTCTGAATTATTTCACCGAAGCTTTACAACAATGGGAGGTGTCTCAGTCTGTTCCTAGTATTTTGCTATCACAAAATGGTTTCAAGTGGGCGATTTATAAAGAACAGAAATGTACTGCTCACAGCCAGAGGCCGGGCAGCCCAAGGTCAAGGCACCAGCACAGTGAGTGGTGAGGGCTCCATCCTGTTTCAAAGATGGTGTCTTCCTTCTGCACCTCATGGAGCAGCTCCCTTCAACCTCTCCCATAAAGGCTCTGATCCTATACAGGATGAAGGAGAACTTAGGGTTTAATCACCCCAAAATGGCCCAGTTCTTAATACCATTGCATTAGGGGTTCAGCTTCAACATATGAATTTGGAGGGGGACACAGATGTTAAACTATATCTCTGAGGAAGAAGGTTCTGGAGCTTTCCAAAGTCACCCAAAACAAGCGGTGTCACTGGGATGCAAACCCAGGCAGATGATGATGATGATGATAACAACAACAACAATAATAATAATGGCAGTTCTCCTCACCAGATTCCCAGCACAAGGCTCAGCATGTACAGAAATCCTCATGTGAACTCTGGAGGCCGCTACCAGCACGATCTCCATTCTACCAAGGAGAAACTGAGGCACAGATACAAAAGGAGAGGAAAGCTGGGCATGGTGGCTCACGCTTGTAATCCTAGTACTTGGGAGGCTGAGACAGGAGGATCCAGGTTCACAGCCAGCCTCAGCAACTTAGTGAGCCCTCTGCAACTTAGTGAGACCCTGTTTCAAAATAAAGAATAAAAAATAGGGCTGGGGGTGTAGCTCGGAGGTAGAATGCCCCTGGGTTCAATCCCCAGTACCAGAAAAAAAAAAAAAAGGAGAGGAAGGAGAGTGACTTCCCCTAAGATCACACAAGCCGTAAATGGCAGGGCCAGGCCGAATGTGAACCCAGGGCTGGGTTCACGGTCATACCATGGTGTGATCATGTCCCCCATGGAGTAGAGACTGTTAAGAAGGCTCATTCAAAAGAGTGGGGTTCAGCTAGGCATGTTGGCACACACCTGAAATCCCAGTACTTGGGAGGCTGAGACAGGAGGATCACAGGTTCGAGAACAGCCTCAGCAACTTAGTGAGACTCTTAGCAACCTAGCAAGACCCTGTTCCAAAACAGAAAGTAAAGTTGGCTGGGGGATGTAGGTTGGAGGTAGAATGCCCCTGGGTTCAATCCCCAGTACCACAAAAAAAGCGAGAGGGGGGTTCCTCCAGGCACCCCTGTGATTATTCCCAGGAACAACAAGAGGCGAGGGGTTCTCAGGGAAAGAAGTCTGAGCTCAGAGCAACAGATCTCCGAGAAAGGGTGGGAAAGCCAGAGAGTTTCCAGGGACACATTTCCTGACAATGCACCCTCCTCTTACCGGGCCCCGAGGAGCCCAGCCGGCCGGGGCTCCTGGGTGGGGCACCGATGGCTTTCCTGGCGAGGCAGGAAGAGCAGGGGACCTCAGGGAAGTGTCACCCCCTTCCTGCAGAAAGGTGTCCAGATGCCATGTGAGCAAGAGCTCGGTAGTGACCCCTGGGTCCACTTCCACCTGGGGAGCTGCAGGGAGCTCCCCCAAAGCCACAGCCACATAGAGCCCGCCACGCTGTGTCCATCAGGACTGTAAACAGCCTGACAAGGCCGCGACCCTCACGGGGCACAGTTAGAAAACTGGGATCCCGACGTGGTGTTGTACATCTGTGATTCCAGTGCTTGGGAGACTGAGACAGGAGGATCTCAGGTTCAAGGACAGCCTCAGCAACTTAGTGAGACCTTCAGCAACTTAGCGAGACCCTGTTTCAGAAATAAAATAGGGCTAGGGGTATGGCTCAGAGGTAGAATGTCCCTGGGTTCAATCTCCAGTACCACAAAAAAAAGAGAGAGAGAGAGAATAAGGAGGAGGAGGAGGAGGAGGAAGAAGAAGAAGAAGGAAAGGAAAGAAAAGAGTGCACCATGGGGAGGTTCCCATGGCCTCCCTTCCCCCACCCCTTACAACAGAAGGAGCTCTACTTCCTGCTGGGCGCAGGGTCTGACACACATGGTCGAGTGGCAGCTTCGTGCCAAGCTCCGTCAATCTCTTGGCCCCAGTGCTCTGTGGTATCCTTACTGCTCCCTACCCGTATTCTCCTGCATAGAGGGACTTGGATGGTGTTGCTCCCCTGCTCAAAGCCTTCCATGGCTCCCCAGCAACCGCAGAGTTAGGCCCAAAGTCCTCCCCGGGGTCCACAGGGCCTCCCCGGCCCTGCCATCTCTGGGCCTCTCTTACTGCGCCCTCCCCTCTCTCTGGCCGGACTCCAGCCACCCTGTCTCTCAGGCACACAGAGCATGCTTATGCCTCAGGGCCTTTGCATGGCTGTTTCCTCTGCCTGGAAACCTCTTGCCCCAGTATCTGCAAATCTTAATCCTCCATCTTAATCCCCTCATCTCCTGATGAAATGGCCCCTTGTCAAAGAGGCCTTTACCGACTGCCCCAGCATCCCCTGTCCCCTTCTGTCTCTCCCCTATTCTAGTTTATTCTACAACACCATCACCCCTGAAACCCTAGGCTGTCAGCCTCATGGACGCAGGGCCCTGCTGTGGTCATTGGTGTCCCCGGGACCTAGCACGGTGTCTGCTCTTGGTAGGTGTTCAATAAATGTATGTTGGATGAATGAATGAATGACCCTGTTAGATTAAAATAAATGGCCCTAGCCGGGCGTGGTGGCGCACGCTTGTAATCCCAGTACTTTGGGAGGCAGAGACCAGAGGATCCAGGTTCGCGGACAGCCTCAGCTCTCTCCCTGTCCCTTTCTCTCTCTCTCTCTCTCTCTCTCTCGCTCTCTCTCTCCCTCCCTCTCTCTCTCTCTCTCTCTCTCTCTCTCTCTCTCTACTTAGTGAGGCCCTCCGCAACTTCGTGAGACCCGGTTTCAAAATAAAGTATAAAACAAATAGGGCCGGGGGTGTAGCGCGGAGGTAGAACGCCCCTGCGTTCAACCCCCGGTACCGCAAAAATAAATAAATAAATAAATAAATAA
>PVJS01005788.1:0-62632 GCA_004027185.1 Glis glis
TTCCCTACAGGAAATTTTAAGAAATGTAGACTTCTCAAATTATTCCCTATTAAATGTAACACATTTCTGGAATGTCAAAATGTCAAGTAAAATATTTATTATAACAGCAATTAGTTTTATGTAAGTCAATTTTATAAAAATAACTATTGCAATTTTGTTAGAAGTAAACTCAACACATATATGTCAAGGCATGCAGGATATTTAAGTGAAGTTTATGGGACTATGAGAATCATTCTGCTATTTTAAATGATTACAGTGGCTTATAGTAGTAATAGCTTTGCTTTTATGACATATGGTTAATCCTATCTATGACTTCCTTGATGACATTTCCTTGGTCAAAAGTGCAATCCATAATTATAACATTGTTCTAATGAGAAAATGTGATTATCTCTTCCAAGAACACAAAAAAGGAAAACAAAACAAAAAAAAGAGTTGAGGCAATTCATATTAACTCCAGGACTCTAATTTATAAACCTGAAAACCTCAAATTAACACAAAAATTAAAAGGAAAATATAAATAGGGGGGAGACAGAAGAAATATCATTCTAGCCCAAATCACCATATTGTAATTAGTATAAATTAATTCCATTATTACTCTAAAGTAACAATATTTATATGTACATAAATATGCACATTCATTTTTACATATTTAACAAAAAAGTGTAAATTCTTCTCATGACCAAGGAAAATGATTAAATTTTAAAACTCTTTTTAATGGATATAGGATCCAATTAATAATGTTTTAAGAAGAAGTTCTTTTATATTAGAAAAATAAATATTTTTCATCCCATATTATGTCTAGGAACTTTTATATCTATATTGTTTCATGTCATGTCTTTGTATAGAATGGAAAACCTCAGAAAACTGCCTGAATTGTAAACCCAGATATGATACATTATTCAAGAAAATAAATGTAAGCAACAAATACTGTAATACCCATTTAACAGATGGGCAGAGGAAAAAAAACACCTGCCTCAGTTCACATTGCTGATTTTTACCCAAAGTGGTCATTCCAAGTGCTCTGGCCTACTTCAGGAGCTACACTCTTCAGAAGCCTGTGGGATGACTTCTCAATTCAACCCCTAAGTAATCATTGCTGTTCTTACTTAATACAATTTGTAAATCATTTAAAGAAAAAGTCTTTTGAAAAAGTCTTCACAACTCAGTATATTTTTCACAAGATTTAGTGTAGATGATACTGGTTAAACAATATAGAAAGAAAAAAATTAAAACCTAGAAAAGTAACCCAGGAAGGAGTTTCTTTGATTGATAAACTTGAAATTTCAATATTAACTCTGCATAAAACATACTGATTTTAGGTTCCCTATTTTCAGACTTTTCTGGTGCAATAACAAGGTGATAAGTTATAATGTTCATTATCAGATTCAAACTAAAATGAGAGGACTCATTCTATTTGTGAAGTGAGAATCCTTTAAATTTACCTCACAATAAATTAGATCTAGTCTCAGGCTACTATCAAACTTTCTTTTAAATGTCAGCTGAGAGGAGCGTGAAGATAGGGTCACGATCAAATACCATGAGAGAGGTATCTACTAAGATCATTATCTTTAGGCCTCTATATGAATAATGACAGGGCTCCTTATTCTAAAAAACCATTCCATGTCTACAACACATCTACAGGGCTTCAAATAGTCTAACATTTACCTTTGTATTCTATAATAAATTCTTTAATTTAGAAGGATTAGAACATACTGGGCAGAAAAGCTCCCTTATCTCAAGTCTCCTCTCGGTCACGGTGATCTGAGCAAATCTACTAATTGCTGCTGATATGAAGTCACAAGGCCTTATTTTATATGCAGTTGCTTTTACTCATTAAATGACAGTTGATTGCAAAATACTTTTCATGAGAAACTGCATCTGCCATTCCCCAAAGGGGGTGGGAACTCTTGTGCAGACTTGGCCACACTGTGGAAATGGCTAATTTTGGGGGGATGCAAACAGGAGAAGGTGCAAAGCTCCTTGGGAATCCATCGGGAGCAAGGATCCCACAATAAGTGGCACACAGCATTCAAAGATGATTTTAAGTACACATTCATTTTAAGAGATCTCTGTTTACCTTAATGATACACTATATTTTTCTCGAGTCATTAAAAAATTCTTATGACATTATTCTCTGTTTATGCATTAATTTTCAGGTAATTTGTGTTCCAGCACACTCTCTATGTGCCAATTAAAAATAAACTATCAGTTAGTAAGCTGAGAAAATTGATTTGGAGCTCTTTAAATCTCAGTGCCCTTTTCTGATTATAGCTTTGGCTAATTTTACAGTTAAGTTATTGAGTTCCATAAATTCTCTAATGATAAGAACAGAAACAAAATACTTGACCAAGTACCCAACACTGCATACAATCAGAATTTTACATGTAACATAAAATTTTATAGGAATAAGAAGGTAGGAAGAACATTTACTATAAGAATACATTGTGAAAAATATATTTTGATAATGTATTGCTTAGTTAAATGTTGCAAAGGATTAGTCTGTATCTCTTTTGAAAAGGATAGAGAATTATTATTGTTGAATGAAAGATACCTACTAGTGAGCCTTCCCTAGAACACTTGCTGTAGCTTGCAGTTCTTTTATTTAAACTTCAATCTTTCGTTGTCACAGTTGACACATTGCACTGGATGGCATTTGGCCTGCCTACTGTTTTCTTTGGCCCATAGTGTGTTACACCATAAAAAAATTATTATTATCATTTAAAGAACTGGAGACATCACATGCAAATCCAGGTTTCTAGGTGCTCTTTGAAAATCAGTCTTTTCATGCTAGGCTGACATTCCCTCAGGACAGAAGGCTAGGGTGGTAAAGCAGATGACCCTGTAGACAGGCTGTGCAGGCTCCTCTAGCCACGGCCCCTGCGCTCCACTCACGGCTTGGCTCATTTGCACCCTCCTTGCCCCAGTGGCATTTGAGCTTACTCCCTCAGTGGCAGCCCACTACTAGTCAACGTGACTTGTTGGATGCAAGGGCCTAATGATCTGATTCCTCATCTTGATGAAAATGTCCATTGTTTGGATAGCAAATTAATATGCACAAGGTTATTATTTTCTTCATCATGGGAGAGGTTCAGAAAGGCATTTCTATATGTACCACAGGAGCTTTATAAAACAGTTATGGCAAGGGCTGAAAATAACCTCAATATGAGCCACTATGTCACTGACATTAATTACTGATTTCTCTCCTGTCCTTCACCATTGAAATCTAACAGCCACACACTAGATCAAGCCCTAACTAAGGCTCAAACTTTAAGGGGAGAAGTCTTTTTTTGGGGGGGCAGTGCTGAGGAGTAAACTCAAAGCCTTGCACATACCAAGCCTGTGGTTCACCACTGAGCTACATCTCCAGCCCAGAAGTTCTTTCTTTGTGAAAAGGAAGCTGATAAATCATATTTACCATCGAAAGGGTTGTCTGTACATCATGTCCTTTGATGGGCTATTCTTAAGTGACTACATTCCATAGTGCCACGCAATGGGCTGGCTTGCATTGGATTTCTGCAGAGCTGGCAGCCTTTTTCTGAAAGTCTTACATTACAGGTAACCTGATGACAGGGAGGGTGGGCCACAGGCACGCATCTCAGCCGGCCTGCCTGCAGAGCCAAGGGGAGCAAGCTTGCAAGACTGTGACAATGTGCTGGGATTCATGGAACTCTCCCGGGAACTGGCTGTTCCCCTTTCAAACGACACCTCCCTAATCTCTTCCACTTGCTCAAGTCAGATTCTTCAAAGCTTTGAACATGACAGGAGTCTGGCATGATTAGGAAAGGCAAAGGAAGAATGTTCTCTATAAATCATGGCTAGAGGCAGAATGGACCAAACTGATGGACAGTTAAGAGTCAAAGTCAGAATCGAGGGATACTATTTGGAACTACAATTGTTTCAGTCTTTATCAAGGGCCTACCATATGCCTGATGTTGTGCTCAGCCTGAGGTCAAACTGTCTACCCTAAAAGACCTTGACATCTATGACAAGAGAAAGACACATTAACAAAAAGTGACCTTCATCCCAAATGCAGTGGTATTACATCAGTCTCAACACAATAAAAAATACAAAAAGCAAACTGGACACAGTGGTGTAGGCCTGCAATCCCAGTACTTAGGAGGCTGAGAGAGGCTTGCAGGTTTGAGGCCAAACTCAGCAACTTAGCGAGATCCACAGCAATTTAGCAAGACCCTCTTTTGAAATAAAAAATAAAAAGGGCTGGGGGTATAGCTCAGAGGTAGAATGCCTCTGGGTTCAATACTCAGTACAAAACTTCCAAAAAAACAAAACACAAAAAGCAAAAGCCTGACCTGAGGATTTTCACACTGTGAGCATACAGAATGTACTGTGTGCCATGAGTTACAAAATAAATAAATAAATACCCGACAAAAAACAAAAATTAAAATATAGTTCTGAAATGATTAAAGGTGTGTGAGGCCCATAATCAAGACAGACTGATCCATATTCACAAAGAGGTATCATAACTGGAGTCTAGCACAGTGAAAGCACTTGGCCCTCAGAACAGGGGTGCTGACCAGTCCTCTCAGTTCTCAAGTGGGGATGGAAAGACTTCCTAGCACCTCCCGGAGCATTTCACATGTTTCTGCTTACTAGCCACACAGCATTTCGAGATATGGATTTGCTACAATTTGCTGAACCTGTTCCCCACTGGTGAGTGTTTACGTTGCTTCTACTAGTGTGTCACTGTAAATTAATAATAAAGACTCTTCAATAAGTAAGCCCTGCTATTATCCTTTATTTAACATGGGGAATACAAAAAGGCATCCCCATACATAAAGCAGAATTAAGTAAGGAATAAATGTCTAAAGCCCACAGGTCTTTATTCTGGGATGGGCCCTTCCTCGTGCTGGCAGGGACGGCCTGCATCTGCTTGGGCAGGCCCAGGAGGCAGTGCAGCCAGCTGCAGGTCTGCATTCAGGAGTGTCTGTTGTCACCCTATGTCATCTATTCATATATTTGGATAGTGGATAGTATCATAGTCCCTTGGGGCTGGAGTATGCATGTTAATGGCCCAAAAACATTACAGGAAAAAAAGTAGTAGACATTTTACTTTTCATTCTGTCAAATTATTACTTGCTGTACAATTGAACTCTCAAGAAAACTACAAAAGGATCCAAATCTGAACTCAGTGAATACTTGTTTGCCTGTAACTAACGAGGCTCTAATATGTACATTGACCTGTCATGTAATCCTCAGGACAAGTAAAATATTACCATTCCCATTAGTATGTGAGGAAAGCTAGGTTCAGTAAGATCTAGAGAGATTAAATTTGGAGGGAATATGCTGCTAGTAAAATTCAGAGTTGAAGCCTAAACTTACTTCTTGCCATTTCCATAATATAATTCTTTCAACTGCCCCAGGCCTGATGATTCCAGCTAAAATACTAGACCAGTAGTATATGGTGCTAAGTGATAGGCCTCTTTAACAAATGTTAACTATGGAAATGAGAGGATCTAAAACCAAATCTTAAATTAAGTGTTAGTTCGGAGGGAGTGTGTGTGTGTGTGTAAAATAGAGAATATGGAAAAATTTTATCACTCTTCACTTTATGTCATTGGAAGTTTAAAATAAATACCATATTTTTATAGAACTGGAACCATCGCCACATTTATTATTTAAAGCATAGAAAAAGCAAAGGAAAATGCATATATACTTTAAATAGGTTAGTTATATTTTGACAGTAATTCTGAGGGAAAAAACAGAAAAATTCAAAGGGAAAATTCAGCAGGAGAAGATGACAAGTATAAATGGTACTGAAAAGATTTTTCTTGAAGAATTATCAGAAGGCTACGCAATGAACATGGGCTCATCCTAATGACAGTTGCTTTCAGTGTGTGGGCAGTTCTAAAATATAGTGTTTGATTTTGAAAAATTGCATTAAATGTACAGATGCTAAAAAAATAGGTGTTGTATAATATGGCACAAAAATATCCTTTACCAATTGAACAGAAGAGGCCAACTCCATACTTGACAGTGTCTGCCTGTTCCAGTGTGCCCTGACCTTCCATCAGTCAAAAGGAGAGACAGTCTAGATAGGACTGAGACTTGAACTGGAATTCCTCTTCCTCTTTGGCTAATGATTAGCTGTGCAACTTTTATTTCTTGAAGTTTTCTCTTTTATTTTATTTTATTTATTTTTTTGTGGTACTGGGAATTGAGACTGGGGCATTCTACCTCCGAGCTACACCCTCAGCCCTATTTTTTATTCTTTATTTTGAAACAGGGTCTCACTAAGTTGCAGAGGGCCTCACTAAGTAGCTGAAGCTGGCCGCGAACCCGGATCCTCCGGTCTCAGCCTCCCAAATACTGGGATTACAAGTGTGCACCATCATGCACAGCAAGTTTCTTCATTTATAAAAATGGGGATAACAGACTTAGTCATGAGGCTTGACTGAAATGAATATATGAGAAAATCCTTTAAAAAATGTGACACCTATGTATAAATGTAAGGATATAAAATTTGACTTAAAGAATTAGATGCTGCTGTATATAAGACACAGGTGTCCATGACTAAGAACATAACATCTTTTTAGGCAATCTCAGCAGTTACTCAGATAAGGGTTTAAGTGCCCTAAATTTAGAAGAAATGTAACAGAGCCTGAAATAAGCATGTTTGTGAGCAAGGAAGAAATTTAATAAAGATATAAATATCATGCAATATACCAACAGGATCCTTATTCTCTAAAATCTACAGTGTGAACAGTGGACAGCTGAGCAGAAATCTAAGAGATGCGAAACCACTTGGCAAAGGTCACTTATGAATGGAAGACAGGTTACTTGGTGAGAAGTTAATTCTTTCTAAAAACTTTCTATTCTGGTTATTAATACTATCATCTCACCATCCTCATTCTTATCCGATGCACACATTCAAGTCTACAATGGTGAAATGACTTGATTAAAGTCACACAGATGATCAAAATGAGAATCCATGTTTTCCAGTTCTCAAACAAGATTCTTTCCCCATTACCTGAGTGCTTATGCCTATTTTCAGGGTAGTAACATTATTGATGTCGTATAGAAGGAAATTTTATCAGTGTTCTATGCCAAAATTCTTCATTTTCTTTCTAATCCGTCATTTAGGTGGAGATCCCCATCCCTTTTTGTGGGACAATATGCTTTTCCAAGAGAGGAGAATTGAGTGAAGATGGTTTGGGAGTATGCTGACTGCACCAGGACTGTAATATTTGTTTGAGGAGGTAGAAAAGGAGGGAGGAACCGGGCGTGGTGGCGCATGCTTATAATCCCAGTACTTTGGGAGGCGGAGACCAGAGGATCCGGGTTTGCGGCCAGCCTCAGCTCTCTCTCTCTCTCTCTCTGTGTCTCTCTCTCTACTTAGTGAGGCCCTCCGCAACTTCATGAGACCCTGTTTCAAAATAAAGTAAAAAAAAAATAGGGCCGGGGGTGTAGTGTAGAGGAAGAATGCCCCTGGGTTCAATCCCCGGTACCGCAAAAAAAAAAAAAAAGGAGGGAGGAAGAAAGACTGATCTGATATTGTCCTTACAGCAAGGCTTTATACCTATGATTCTTAAATAATTTTGGAAAAGAAGTAGTTAATCATTTAGGGATCACAATATGAGTGGGCTCATCTGAAGGGATGGTTATAATATAATAGAGTCCTGAGCAGTAAACTGAACAGGTAGCAGTTAGCCTTGCAGAGCTGTGGCTGTAAATGGCCAACTGGTGACCACCATACTAAGACATGTGTGTCCCATTTATAAAATGGTTGGTCTTGTGGTCCATCAGCAAAATATTACTTAGATCAATCTACCAACTATTTAAGGCCTGTATCTCTTAAGGTTACTCACCTGCAGTACCCATCTCCAGAATTTCAAATACAAAAGACACTAAAAATACTAAAAATTATGACACAATGATAAGCAACATGAAGGAAACATTGAGTCTTAAGCTACTATTTATACTTTTTGAATGAAATAAGAACCATTACAGAACTGCTTCTCAAACCATGAAAGGAAAACACAATAAAATTAAATTTTAGATAATCTAGGGACACCCTGATGTAAAATGGTGGTAAAAGAAAAAGAAAATCCAGTAGGGGGAAATCAGAATAGACCCAGATACATAAAAGCATCTGTAACTATAAGGTTGTTACTTATATTAACCTACGTGTTCTTTGACTTTCTTTTCGTCACTTGCTGATGGGAGTTATAAAACTTGTCCTACCCACTTTGCAAAGCTGTGAGGTCAAAACAAGGGAACAGATATGAAATTATGTTGGAACATAATAAGGAGTATGAATGCAGATTACTTAATAAACTTCATACAACTGGATTAAAGCCATTGTGAACAAGATATTATATGCAGATAAAAATGGAAATGTTTTCCAGAGATTCATATTTGCAGAAGAGAGAAAGAACTATGAAAAGAATTTTAAAGCTACTTTTCAATAAGATGATATTTGGAAGCATTTCTATAATCTATGAAAATAATAAATTTGATAAACATGCATGCCACTTTGGTCATGGGCATAACTGGTTGATGAAAACTTTGTAGGTTTCTCCCCTTACATTTGAATTTTATTCATATTATAATATGTTACAAATAAACTATGAAATAGAGTGAACATTATTTTTTAATATTTAAAAAATTTCCATGCATTCTTAGAAAAGTTATGTTTTTATTCCCTCAACATGTCTATTTGGACTAACTCAGGGCTCTTATATACAGTTGTAGAGGCAAAATTTTTTCAAAATTTAATAAATATATAGCCATCAGTAAATTATGATTCACATTATAGAATCAACATGCATAAACATACTTGCTCATCCTTAGCAAATTGGATCTTATTTTCTTAATTTTTATCATACTGTATTATTTCATTTTTTAAGAAGTTACTTCTTCAAATGGCCTTTACATCATCACAAAAGTGGGACGGTTAAATACTCCACATTCTGAAGACTGAAAGCACATATCCTATGATACTTCTTGGCATGATGCTTTGTATTTTTCTGAAAACACTTCACATAA
The DNA here is from genome assembly GCA_004027185.1 of Glis glis. Lineage (NCBI taxonomy): Eukaryota > Metazoa > Chordata > Mammalia > Rodentia > Gliridae > Glis > Glis glis. The sequence goes on from PVJS01005788.1 coordinate 9,007, forward strand.
AGACCCTCATCACAGTGTGAAATAGGCAAGAACACAGGGGCTGGAATTGCTAGGAGCTGGCTAGACTGCCATAATTCTGTTCCCAGACTGGGTGGGGCTTTTCCCATTAAAGGCACTTTCTCTCTTTGGCTCAATGTTAAATATTCAGAAACAAAATTTCCACCATTGAATGAGGAAACTCTAAACTTAGAGTTGGGGGAAATCCTTGGATGGTGATGGGCAGGATCCTTGTACTTGGGGGTGAGGGTTGATGGCAGTGGGTCTCGGGTGCTCTTACCGTCCAGGTGGCTGACTTGGCGGTGCTAGACTGCTGGAAGGATACATCGAAGCTGTGTGGGCCCGGGTAGTCTGTATTTGAGGGGATGGCAGGTGACGGTGAGAGGGCATCAAAGGTGGAGCTGGGCTGAGCGTAGGGCGAGGGCGCCGTGACACTGTTCTGCGCGTGGTCTGTGTTGTAAGGGCTGGTGGATGAGGAGCCGTTCTGAATCTGCTGGTCCATGCTGTTCAGGAGCCCCAGGTTTGTGTACTGTGGCTGCAAGGACACAAGAAACCCTGATGTTAGTCATGAAAGCCACAGATCAGTGCTCCAAAACAGGAATCGTTTGGCACATGCATGCTACGGAGATGGACCTGAGGTGGAAACGCTTCATATACAAAGTAAAGCCAGCAATTTGTGATACACTGAAACACCAAGAGAAGGTGTGTGTGTGCTTTGTATTGATCTCCACAGTCCACATAGCTCTATGGCAGCCCTTGATGGCTGGTATCCTCAAGTATCTGAAAGTAGAAAATAGCTTATTCACAAGCAAGGCAAGTAGCTGCTTAGGAATTCTTTAAAATAAAGAAAGACTATCTATTACTCCCTTTACTTATTATTTTTGTAGGGTGGAGAAGCTATCATATTCAGAATGAGAAAGACCATTTGATAGATTTAAGGGGATTTAAGCATCAAATTGTTGTTCTACATGGGGCAAAATTAGATGACCTTCAAATTACTTCTTAGTTTTATAATTCTAGTTTCTATCCCACAGTACCAATAGTGCTCACCCACATCCCGGGGACCAGTTTCATAAAGACTGGAGGGGAATGGGTAGCAGGCTTAGGAAAACTGAACTATATATTTTATTAATATTTGAGACTTTTCTGGTTATGTTGCCCAGGCTGGTCTCAAACTCATGGGCTCAGGTGATCCACCGGCCTCAGCCCCCTGTGTAGCTGGGACTATGGGTATGCACCCCTGTGCCCAGGTTCAACCATGTATTTTAAAAGGTAGCATGCTATTATAGCATCCAAACCTGGTTCAATTTTAAAAATCTGTTCTTTAGCTTTCTTTGTAGCACTTTATTCTTTACTAGAGTAGAACATGTACATGTAATTGAAATACTATCTAGTTTTGAATAGAACTGTGCTTGATATAATTCAGGAGTCCTTTAGCTCAGGTAGCTCCACCGCCAGATGCTTTTATGTCTTCTATCTGAATGAGCCAGAGCACAGTATAAGTATTCAGTAAGATGTTTATGGAAACAATGAATTAATTTCTTCCCATTTTACCTGAAAAACAACTTTACTGTATTACTACCAGAGAGGGAAAGTGACAAGCATCAGCTAATAGCAGTGTAGAAACTTTGAGACTAAACTTGGTTCTGAGTCCAGGACCCTGTCCAGGCCATCACAGCAGGCAGCAGCCTGATCAACGGAGAACCTATAGCAGTTCTTAAACATAGTCACATTGAAAACATCTCCAGAAGGGGCAACGGTTTTCCCTTTGTAAAACCTTCTAACACATTGAAATCTCATTCCTTTTTTTTTCTTCAAGCTAATGAAGTGGGGGAAATGAAAAGCAAGACGAGGAAGGCATCCTACTTGGTACATATTTTATAAAGGAAAGGAGGAGGTTGGCTCTTCCATTGAAACATAACTCTTCAGGCTCAGGAAAACTATGAAGAACAAACTCACAAAGAAATAGGGGCTTGGAGTTCGTTTTTAATTTTAAACTTTAAGTTTACTAAAACTATTTTATTCAAATGTAATTCTTTCGCATGGGGAGGAGAAAGGGACTCAGCCATTCCATTCAGTACAGAGAGCATCTGTCTAAATGTTAACAGTCACATGCCCATCCCATTACATTCATGCATTCACATTCCAAGGCGAACACCAGCTCCCCATTTGCTCTGCAAATAACTATTAATCTCCTTATACTTATCCCCACGCTGACAAGAGCAGCTGTCTGTCTCGCCTTTCCTCTCCTCTGACTTCTATAGCCCCTATCCCTCTCCTATCCTCCATCTTCAGATTCCCCTCCTTCCAGGTGTGGCAAAACTACAGGTAGGACGACTACAGGATGGAAAACAAAACCCCAGGCTGATGCTGGTACACATGTGCCCACACCCCTGCTGAACACAAGTGCTTCAGTATGCAAGCCTGAGGCAACGGCCTGGGAAGGGAATTGAGAAGATATTATTTGTGCTCCAGTTAAGGGTCAGTAAATAGAGCTCTCCTGGACATCCTGTAGGAATCAGATAATGTTCCCAAAGGCACGCGCTTCCCCACAGCAGTACAATTAGGGAGGCAGCCATCCCGATAAAAAGGAGAAAGCCTGGCTGAGCACTTTCTCAAAGGCAGTAAAATGGCTGTTTGTCCACACTTCCTCCTCCTCTTAGCTATGCAGAAGGAACTTCAGTTAATTGTGGGCTTGGATGAGAACAAAGAAACAGGGGCCCTTTGAGTCCCCCCCCCAATACATGTATAAAAAGAAAAGTTTGGGGCCTGGCTTTAAAAGAGAGTGAGCAAACACTCATTGATTCTCCAAGGACTTAGGAGAAAGGGAAATTCCATTTACCAAGGGGTCACAGAGGAGACCCCTGCAACTGTGGTGAGACTGAACATACTGGTGGCAGCAAAGACCCAGGTTCGAGGCCAGCCTCAGCAACTTAGGGAGACGCTGCTTCAAAATAAAAATAAAAAGGGCTGGGGTGTAAGAATGCCCCTGAGTTCAATTCCCAGTACCAAGGGAAAAAATGCTAAAAAGAAAAGCAGCAGCAGCAAAAACTATATATTCCAAAACTTATTAAAGCATGGTGGGTGCTGATGGATCTACTTTTAAATGCCGTTCTTTTAAGTTCTATACTATTCCAGGTAAATTATTATACATAAAAACAACAGAATTTGTTGCTAGTGCCTCAATTAATTTAATATAAAGCTATGTTTCTCAGTATTGGGCAAAAATCAGCTTATTATTCAAGATAAAAATGGGAAAACACATTTCAAATGTAATTTTCCCCAAATTATACTTTAAAGAAACAGAATCCACGTATTATACTCAATTGTTACTTTTAAGCATAAACCTAGCACTACTAAGTTAGTTTGAAATGAACATAAACAACAATACACCAAAGTAAAAACTGTATTTTTGGAAATCTACTTAAGCCCAAGTCCTGAGTTCAATCCCCAGTCTCTCTCTCTCTCTCTCTCTCTCTCTCTCTCTCTCTCTCTCTCACACACACACACACACACACACACACACACACATACTATCAAAAACTGGTTTAGTCAAACCAGGCGTGGTAGCACACGTCTGCAATCGTGTGGGAGGCTGAGACAGGAGGATCATAGGTTTGAGGACAGCCTCAGCAACATAGCAAGATTCAGCAACCTAGTAAGACCCTGTTTCAAAACCAAAAGTAAAAACGGCTGGGGTGTAGCTCAGAGGTAGAATGCCTCTGGGCTCAATCTCCAGCACCACATATACAAACAAACAAACAAACTGGTAAATCAAAAGCTTTCCATAGCTAACAGTTCTTTAGAAGTTAATTTTTGACAGCCAGGCGTGGTGGCGCACGCTTGTAATCCCAGTACTTTGGGAGGCGGAGACCGGAGGATCCGGGTTCGTGGCCAGCCTCAGCTCTCTGTCTCTCCCTGTCTCTCTCTCTCTCTCTCTCTCTCTCTCTCTCTACTTAGTGAGGCTTCCGCAACTTCGTGAGACCCGGTTTCAAAATAAAATAAAAAATAGGGCTGGGGGCGTAGCGCGGAGGTAGAATGCCCCTGGGTTCAATCCCCGGTCCGCAAAAAAAAAAGAAATTAATTTTTAATATTTCCTTTTATTTTTAAATACTTTTATTGGTATATTTTAATTACACATTATAGTGAAATTCAAAGCGATATATTCATACATACACACACGACTTGGCATATTTCCCTCCATATCCAAATATCTATTTTTTAAAAAGGTTTTTATTGATTATTTTTTTGATTGAAGAGAGACTGCATGGGTTGACAGAGTCTATTGTAGGCCAAAGGCAGACCAACAGACAAAGAACAAGTGTTAACCAGACAGGATCAGCAAAACAATTTGCAGTACCCAGTGCAAAATAAAAATACAAGCACCCCTTGTTCACAAATTATTAAGAATTTCAAAATAGCGATGGCAGAGCATTAAGCAAAGCAAGGCACCCTTCCGAGGACTTTCCCTGTATGACTAACTGCACAGTTTGCATGCACATGACCTGGCCCTCTCCCAGGTCAATGTGAAAAATATCTATTGCTTATTTTCCACCAAAGTGAAGCTGGGGGTGGGCAGCAATACCTGTCCCCCCCCCTTTGTTACTGTCACTATTTTCATAAACACAGAGGGGAGGAAAGTGTTAGGCTGGGATGCTAATGCAATATTTATTGATAATGACAAGTGAAAGAGTGTCAGAGAGGAGAATATAAAATTTTTATATCAGTCATAAAACCTGCCCTTGGAAGAATTCGTTGGGGCTCCATCCATATGTCCCATGTGTTTCTTATTTAACAAAGATTATTTGAATATTTGAAATGAGCACTTGGAAGGCTGAGACAGGACGATTGCAGGTTCCAGGCCACCTTCTCAGTAACTTAGTGAGACCCTCGGCCACTTAGTGAGACCCTGTTTCAAAATAAAAGATAAGATAGGGTTGGGGTGTAGTTTGGAGGTAGAATGTCCCTGGGTTCAATCCCCAGTAGCACACACAGACAAAAAAAGGATAATTGAAATGAAATGGAGATTGATTCTTCCCTTTCTAACCACATGATATCTTGGTCTCAGAATAACCTTAATATACTCTATAGGTATACAAATAGGGAATGATTGGCAATGCTACATGTCTATCCCATCTTGTCTGAAAGAGGAGGCAGTCTTCTTTCCACAAAATATAAAGGACAAAAACAAGCACAATCTGTTTGATAGCTACTGTAACCCTTATATAACAAGGAGAATTAATTTCCTCTGATTTTAAAAGATGCTTTATTTCCTATAAAAGAACTCTGAAATAGTAGAGTTGCCACCTGGACCCTCGAATATCATGAGTGTATGTAACTGAAATAAATTCAAGTTCATCACAGACTAGGGGATCTTTCTACAGAAGGATGAAGCATACTTTGGTCACTGGGACTTTACACCAAGTCAGCACAGAATACCATTAGAATGTTCAGAAACATAGAGTTTCTGTGGTTTGTATAGGGCTGAATCTCAAACTGTTTGCTTTAACCATGAAAAAAGAACCATCAATTCCAAATTATAAGGAAGTGAGTTTTTTTATACAATTTGGTCATTTTTTTGTCTTCCCTAAGTCCTTTTACATTCCTATAGTCATCTGCAGACTGACCTGTTTGTTCCTACATTTTAATTCAGATGTTGGGAATTAAATAGCAATAGAGGACTAGATGTTCTCTGCTTATCTTTTAAAATGTCCTATGAATACAACCCCTGCCATTTCATTTTATTTTTCTTTCTTGGGTTATACCCTTGTAAGGACCTTAAATACTGAATATATAAGGGTCTGAATTTTCTTCTTAGAATACCAATAATAATTTAGTATTGGTACATACTGCTATCAACAAACCCAATATTAAATACATACATTTATTCTTACTTAAAGTTGATGATTTACTTTCCTATAAAGAATTTAGCATCAAAAAAGGATTCCAACCAAGTCAGTTGACCAGTGCAATGGAAACATGGACTTAAGTATAATTTGTGCTCCTGAAAATCTCTCTCCATGTATTTGTCTACATGAGAGGTAAGCTCTCTTTCCCTGCTGTTACTATCTGTACTAGCTCTTTGTGACAACATGGCAATAGTAGAAAAGAGCACATGCCCAAGTGGTGATAAAAATAGGAATGGGACCAAAAGAGGGATAAGAGAGGTGACTGTTGGGATTTTTAATCATAATTCATTCACCTCAATTTAAATAGATCTTTGTTATAGGAAGCAATAACTTGCTCTAGTTTGAAAGAAATTATAATACTTGAGTGACTGTTACATGAGACTAGGGAATGGAACATCCACTCCTCTGTAGATCCTAGTAACACAAGGGAACTCTGAATTTGGACTTGGTAATAATATTAGGTCTAAGTCCCACCACTGCCACTGCTGTGCTGTTAAACTGAGGAGACTGATCTGATGAGGCAACATCAAGGGTGCACCTGTTCTAACATTGTTAGCTCATCTGTGAAGTTACTTTAAAATAAGGCCATGAGACCATTTTCAAAACAGGTTCTTGAGAGAACTGTTGTTTTTTTTTTTAAATCCAGAGTTCCATAGCCAAACCTACAAATATGAACCATCTCAAGCAGCATCTATAGTTTCCTTGGCTGTTCTAACCTTTCACCTCAAGCTTCATGGAAGAGCTTATGGGAACATGACCCTGGCTTTACAGAGCACTTACTCGATTGTACTTCAGCAGACGGTACTACATTTCATCCCCCAATATTAGCAGGATAGTGATTTTCAACAAGTACTGCCTAAGGGAGAAATGCTTGTCATTTTTAAGTCTTCTCCCACCTGGCCCACCTCAAAGAATGATGGTTTGTTTTATGCTGAAATTAAACACAATTAGCTTACAGCACTCCATTCAAGGTCAAAAAGATATTTGTATTACGTCAAGTTAAAGTACCATCTTTCCTTCTTAAAAATGTATTTACCTTCACATTTTTCTCAAAGCCAAATTTTGTTAAAAGTAAAGTAGTTCACTTCTTTTGTATGCTAAAATGATCCTAAAAAGTGAGTGCTTGGAAGTAAAATATACCCACACCTTATTATGAACAAAACGTAAGAACAAAGCATTTAAGCACACACATACAGCTAGAAAGAGAGTAGGCAGGAAGTTTACTGGAATGTTTTATCTTCTGACATGAAGTGTCAAGACTCCTTGAGGGCCAAGATGCCATAACTCAGGAGAGAGGTCCTTAAAAGCTCCAAATGACAGGTAAAAAAAAGTTAGCTGATTAGGTAGACAAAAATGTCAACAATTATTACACATAGTATTTGTAAGACAGGAAGTACAAAGTGTATTGAAGAAAAAACATTGCTAAATTATGTGTAGAGCACAATAAGGGAAAAATAAATTTAAACTTTTATGACTTTAGTAAGTTCTCCCTTCTAGAAATCATGACAAATGAATAAAATAAGAATTATGATTCTTGAGAGAATCTTTAAGAAACTTGATTCTGAAAGAAACTGACATCGTTATGTGCCAAGCAAGTATGGTCTTAACAGAAAGCACAGGCATGTAATTTGAATTTTCAATAATTCTTGATCCAGATTTTAGAAAAATATTCAGAATTTCAGTTTGTTCAAACCAAAAGCTATTTATTAAAGTAGAAACAAAAGCATGATTGAAGACATATTCTCTACTTTGTTTTTGAGGACATTTCCAGTTTATAATAAAGCTATGATTTTACTAGTTCTTCTTGGTATACATGTCAATGTTAAGAAAAGAATTTATAGCCGGGCCTGGTGGTATACACCTGTAATCCTAGTACTTGCGAGGATGAGACAGGAGGATAACAGGTTCAAGGACAGCCTCAGCAACTTAGTGAGACCCTGTTATAAAATAAAAAATAAAATAGGCTGGGGGTGTAGCTCAGAGGTAGAATGCCCCTGGGTTCAATACTCAGTACAAAACAAAAACAAAAGAGAGAGAGAGAGAGAGAGAGAGAGAGAGAGAGAGAGAGAAAGTGAAAGCTCAGCCATCTATGTGGATATCCCAGTGAGTGAGTGAATGAGTGAGTGAGTGAGAGAGAGAGAGAGAGAGAGAGAGTGTGTGTGTGTGTGTGTGTGAGAGAGAGAGAGAGAGAGAGAGAGAGACTGGGGATTAAACTCCAGTAACACCTCCCAGCCCTATTTTATTTTTATTTATTTCTATTTTTTTTGTTTTGTGGTACTGGGGGTGGAACCTAGAGGCCTCCTATCTCCAGGATATAACCCCAGCCCTATTTTTATTTTTTATTTAGAAACAGGGTCTTGCTAAGTTGCTGAGTCTCACTAAGTTGCTGAGGCTGACTTCAAACCTGTGCTCCTCCTATCTCAGCCTCCCAAGTACTGGGATTACAGGCATGCGCCACCATGTCCGGCTTTATTTTTACTTTGAAAATAGGTATTGCTAGGTTGATGAGAGTCTCACTACTTGAAGAGGCTGTCCTCCAACCTGTGACCCTCCTGTCTCAGCCTCCCAAGTACTGAGATTACAGGTGTGCGCCACCATATCCGACTCCCAGTGACTTTAGAATCTCGGCAATAATGCTTTGTTCATTTTTAAAGTGAGTTTAAAATACCAAAAATAATTTTGCTAGTGTGTCTGTCTAGCCTATATTTGAAATCATGATTTAAAACAATGTAAATGTGATTAACATTTGCTCACTGTAACATGAAACTGAAGACATATCAATTTCAATAAAATATTAATAGACATTGAGAGTAAAAGACATCAAAGATGAAGCATATTTAGCATGCATGCCCAATTCTTCCTCTGAAAAAATATTAGTTACTACTACTATGATGATCAATACTCTTATTGGGTCCTTATGAGTCTTGTAATACTGAACTACACTGCATGTATTTACTCATTTAATTCTCAGGAGATAGGTGGCATTGTTATCCCGTGTTTTATATCTACTTTACAGATGAGGAAACTGAGGCTCCACAAGATCAAATAATTTTCCCAAGGTAGTAACAAGAGCCAGTATGTGAAACTAGTAAATCTGGCTCAATAACCTGCTGTAGTAGCCTTCATTCCCATTACAGGTGAGTGGGAGTCACTTAAATGTCTTCACGGAATTTCTGTCTAAAAGTTACATTCAAGGAAAGCACACCTCTTTTATATCTAGAGACTTTTTCCTGCTCATTAAAGACAAGATATAGAACTTTATCCAGTCTGAGAATGGCTGCAATTGCAGTTAGAGACCCAGCTCCTTGCAGCTACCACCAGAAACACTCAGATCTGATCATGCCACTCTCAAGCCTGGATCCCTTGAGCAGCTTCCTCGTCTCTTAGAATAAAGGCCCCCAGTCTTCTGATGGCCTAGGAGGTGCTACTGGAAACTCCCCTTTAGCAAAGAGGCCTTCCATTAATTTTGCAAAGTTCAGTCCTCCAGCCTCAAGATCCCAACTGTTTCCCAATTCATCATTTAGCTTTTAGTTTCAATGTCATCTCCCAGGGACTTTCTTTCACTGCCCAAATCGATTATTCCACTTTGTTTCACATTTTCATAGCACTTTCCCTTTGTATCACATAATCATAGTTGAAATCAACTATGTGCCTAAATTTTTCTGATGTTGCTTTTCTCTCTTAGATAATTAATTTATGTTAGATCATATCTGGGGTATTTAGTGCTAAATCCCCAGTACCTGGACCAGTGTCTGAAACATAGTAGCTGCTCAGGAAATAGTTATTTAAAGAATAAGTACAAAACACTTAAAAATAAAAATCACTTTCAGAAAGTCTTTTAGTGTAATATAACTAAGTATTGCTTTTTTTTTTTCCTGAAGCAAGTCTCTGTCCAAACTGGATTTATCTCTTTGCATGCTACTGCCAGGTGAACCTTATAGTGTATCCCCAAATAATCTCTATGACCTTTCCTTTGTGTTTTGCTTTGTCTTGGGAGGTGGGATTGGTGCTTTCAGCTTCAGCTTTTATGGGAACTAGTAGCAGAATAGCCAGTCCTGTCAGTCACAATGCAATGAGTAATACCTGGTAGCTCACACCTAACTGAGAAGTTTATTAATGAGCTTCTACTTCCTTAAAATGAACACATACACACTTTAGTGCCAAGGCAATGTTTTTTACCTGATGGTCTAGATTTTGTTTCTAATGCATATAGGTCAACAATAAGAATCCAAATCTTTGTGGTCATGTCATTATTCATTTCCTACCAATGGCAATTATGGCCAAACAGAGGTTGCTATGGGGAAGAAAAAAAAACACAGAGAAATAAACTTACACTTCGTTTCTGGTAGATAGGTGACAAAACTGGTCACTCCCTGTCTAATTTTCATGATTTTCTGCCCAGTTAGCCAGAATCAGTTTAGAATAATGACATAATTAATGGCTTACAAATGTATGTTTGGAGGAACTAAGACTGCAGTTTACCCAAGTCTCAAACCATTTCTTGGAAATGATATAAATTCATGAATTTATTGTCCAGACTTTATAATACAGATTCAGAGGCCAAAGCACAGGCATTTGTTCCCAAGAAAAAAACTGAAACACAAAACAAGTAGCACATTACTCAGTGTTACTATTCTGAATGTATTTGAATGAGGAATCCTGCTTCATGAGCTTTAATTTTCTTTTGCTTGTCAAGTGCTTTGCTGATTGCTACATTTTTATTATATTTTAGGTAAAGTTCTCTCAATGATTTGCTATGCTTTGTAATTAGACATGGCGACTTACCTAACATTAGAGTGTTCCTCTAAGCTGCCAGTTTTAACTGCAAAATAAAACTGAACTTGTAGCTATATGGAAGACATGCCTTACTCTGAAGAGTTACTTACCTATTCATTTTATTCTATTTACCCCACTATAAAAGTAACAATCAATTGGTTTAATAATTACAGCAGTTCATTAGTATCTTTGAGAAAAAAATAAAAGCAAAAAGCAAAAAAAAAAAAAGCTTAGACTCTAAGAGCAAACTGACTTCAAGACTTCTCAGGCATCCATCAGTAAGAACACCATAGAAAATAAAAAGGAGAAAGTGTTTGCAAATCATCAAGCTTATTCACCCAGATCAAACCACCCACATCTCTAGTGATGATCAGGAGACATGCAGGGGACATAGTAAAGCAGGTAAACACTTTTAAAAAGTGATTACAATGCAAGACAAAAATCTAATCTGTTCAGTTTCTTTTTTTTAAATCAAACACATTCTCTATCCTCATGGGTAATCAATTATGTGAAAGCAGCATACACTTTACACTATTTACCTGTTAGAGTTCAAGTCACTTCTTACTAAGGAAACTGCCCTTTTAAAAACTTTTTTCTTCTAACTACTTGAAGTATAAAAGGGAGGGGGGGACTTGCAAGATGTTGAGGAAAATCACACAGTTCTATTCCCTGCAAAACATACAGGTGGACAAGGCTTGTGTAATGTGTGGGATCACTTTACTTTTTGCACAGGTCAGTTACTAACAGTCTTTCCTTTAAGTATATTCCATGTGCCATGTTTCTATATGTTATATAGAAATATATATACCAACATTTCTATATAACATACAGAAATATATACCACTTCAAGCCACAGCAATAGATGCCTGCCCCCATGACATCCAGGGAACACTATTTCGTGGCCTTGCAGAGGATACAGAGATAAATATGACACATCCTCTACCTTTCAAGAGTCTTGGTGTAGAGACCAGGAGAAGATACTCGGGTACAGTGAAGGAAGGAGCTTGGAGAAGGGAGGCCTTATTCTGGATGGAGGGTGCGACAAACCTGGGGAAATGGCTCTCCAGCAAAAGCCTCATCACCAAAAAAGACTCAACCTGGAGCTAAATATTTGGGTGTAGGGCTGTTCAGTGTACAAAGGCAGGAAAAGAGTCTTCTCTGAAGTATCCCTGTTCTGATTTTCAATCTCTCAAAGCACTGGAAATTGTTGAAACAACTTCCCAGGCCCAAGGCTTAGAAGAACGCCATACTTGACCCAGTTGTTACCATTTCTCTCTGTGTGTCTTCTGCGGTCCTCCACCATAGTCTGGCAACAGAGTCTCACCTTTAAAAGTAATCAAGCCATTCCCCAAACATCTGATGTTGCCCTTTGAGAGGGTAATGGTTTTCCTTTTATTTCTCATCCCATCAATAGACTGACACTAATCCAGCCTGATTTAGGTAAACAGGGCATATTCCCCATTGTCTCTGTGATCTGAGAAAGAATAAACTTGAGAAAGATCAGTGCCTGGATTGGAAATGGCCCCTTTGGGTGTTTTGCGCAAGCTTAAAAGGAAAAAGAAAATGCCTGTGTAGAGTTCTGTCCAAAGCAAGCTCACTTTTGAGGATGGTAATTCGCATAGGGGTATTAAACTAAACTGCACCTATTAGTGGCTTTAGCACCAATAAGAAAGTAGAACTCTTTCTTTTGTAGTGTTTCCAGAATAGCTGACAAGAGTGTTTCATAAATTTCCGCCTCTGGCAACACACCACAGCTTGACTCAAAATTCCCTCTTTCAGCTTTTATTAAGGAAAACTTCTTTTTTTACCATTTAAGAAACACAGACAAGATACAATTCATATTACAAGTTTTGCATGAAATATCAATTTATGTTTTTGCACACATCCACTGACATTCCAAAAATGTTTTATTCTTGCCAGTTAGTCTCCCACCTAGAATCAACATGTGCTTTCTCTTAATACCAGTTGCTGAATTTTAAATTGACAGGTGAGCACTATCCGGTGAGGCCATCTCAGCTCAAATCTATACAACAGTCCAATTTCATGTTGTTTTTGGAAAAGAAACTTGAAAATTTTCACTTAAAAACCAGTGTTAGTCATTACAAAATGAAAAAATAGTAACAACATTTTCAAAGAATATCTTTTTATTGTTTTGCAGAAAATGGAAATAAATGCATTTTTAACGGCATAGGTATGCTACATTATCAGACCAAATAAAAAAATCAGTGTGGAAAAGTATAGCGTACTGTTTCTGAAATGACTTTACAGACATTTCATTTAACTACTTATTTCTCCAAAGGAGGCTGAATAGCAATGTGGTATTTTGTGAAAGCTCACTGTTTCCCCTAATGTTTGAAAAGAGTTAAAAACAGGGCAATCACATGCTAAGGTTGCACACTTCTAGAATCTACTTTGTGCAAATGGAGGGTTACATTGGTAAAGAAGAGAAACAAATGAGGTCCAGGTTGGGATGTCTCCCCATTTGTCATTAGAGTTCAGTTCTCCCTCTTACCCATACCCTTTGCCTTTATTTATTTATTTATTTATTTATTTTGAACACTCTCCACCACCTACCCTTCATGACTTGACCTCATGTGTCCAAACATTACCTAGCATTGTCCACTACACTTGGCTACATTTTCTTCCTGGGTGAGATGGGAGTGATGAAGGAGGGTGTGGAAAGAGAGGATGTTAACGTAAAGACATGTATTTTCCTAATATTTCTCCTTAAATATTAACTCTACAATGTGTATGATCGTTCCAAAATGAAACTTGAAAATTTTATGGTAAAGAAATTTATTTAGGATACAAAGGTCTTAATTTGTTGTTTTATTTAATTTAGTGGGGTTGTTTTTTAAATGAGCCATTCATATTTATTTTCTGCTCTATGACTTCTCATTTGGGACTCTCATTCTGAACAAATGCCATACTTAGTATACCCACTCCCACTTTTAGTTCTAGGATTACTATTTTCTTTTCGAGCAGTGACCAGAGGAAAAGGGTTTCTTGTCCTAGATCTAAGATGACTATTTAATAAGTAAAATTAACTCTTAATTAATGTAGAAAACCTGTCTGAATTTTGTTCCTAGATTTGATTAATTCTGAAAGGTAATTACTAAGGCTCCAAAAAGGGTAAGACACCTTATCTGTGTCTGCTGATGTCTAAGGAATTGGACCAGGTAATCCTCAACTTCTCCCAGCCCAACCAATCATTTGGGTTAATCCCCTCTCACTACAGTATGCTCCTACAGCATGTATTTAAAGTTTTGGATCTCGAATTCTGGATCCTGTTCATGTTTTCAAAACACATAAAGTTTCTAATTCTCTTAGTGAAATAAAAGCTCCTGCCATCTTTTCTTGCTGTTTGGTTGAAAGCTTTTCTTTTGACATAAATATTAAATGCACAGTAGATTTAAATCCCATTCTTTTTTCAAATCAATATACCATGTTCCTTTCCTCTGGTCTGGTACACTTCTTCACTGTATTTTCATTAATTTTCTATCCTCTACACAGAATGGCCTTCATCCCCTCCATTCTCCCCTGAATTCTGGTCCTCTAACCATGTGAAATATTACCTCCATCATGAACAGTTTGGACTCTGTTTCTCTCTTTGAGAACCTCTGGTGTCTCTTTTCAATTCTGTCTTATATTGGAGTCATTTAGGAGCACCTGTGTACTTTCTACTCTGGTAAATTCTCAGATTCTCATGGCTACTAGTACTTATTTCTGCTTTCCTCACAATGCCCATCACTATGACCATACTTAACTAGCTCTCAGTCAGTGTTGGGTTGTAAGGAAATGCTACTTTTAGTGGGAGAAATAATCTAAATGGTGTGTGATTGGTATATCAAAATTACTCTATCTGGCTTACAGGCAAATTTAGGCTACTTTTTCATTTTGGTTTGGAATACTGGGAAAAAGAATGGGGCCTTTATTTTAGCATAACCAAATAATTTATATTCTATCTGGGACATGCTTGAAAGTAAAAAGGGGTGCTATTACTAATTATGCTGGAATAGCAAGCGTAAATAAGGATAAAGCAAGATCAACAGTTTCCAACTTATCTATGGCAGGGGCCACAGGTATAAAAGAGAGCTGTGGGCAGAGAATACATGAGGTGTATGAGAACTTAGAAACGATCCATTCCTACTCTTTCAAAGGTTCCAGAGAAGTGATGGATATTCCTGCAAAGCAGGCAGCCAAGGTGCTTTGCAAAGAAATGTGTTTTTCTATTTCTAAGCAGTCTAGAACAAAGTCAATTCTCTTCCCCAAGAGCTCTGATTACACCACTCCTGTTCAGAACCCTTCCATAGTGTGTCACTGCCACTGTGATAAACACGCTGTCTTCTCAGTGCTGTGGCCCTCTCTGAGCCACTCTATCCTACATTGCTAACTCGGTTCCCTAATCATCTCATACTTTCAATTCCATCTGATCTATCTGACATTTCTGAGAACACCAGCCACCACCCCACCTCTAATGCTTATTTCTTCATCTGAAATCCTCCTTTCCTTTTGTATTTCTAGGACTCATAAATTTCTACCTCTTCTTCCAAGTACAGCTGTGCTTTATGTATTCATGTGAACTTTTTGATCCTCTGATTTAGGGACTTTCTCTGGCAGTTTATATTATCTTGTTCACACTTCTCACATGGCACTTAAGATTTGCCCTCTGTTGTAACTGTATGTGAGTGAGGCATGATGGTGCATGCTTGTAATCCCAGTACTTGGGAAGCTGAGACAGGAGGATCACAGGTTCGAAGCCAGCCTCAGCAACTTTGCAAGACTCAGTAACCTAATGAGACCCTGTTTCAAAACAAAAAATAAAAAATAGGGCTGGAGGTATAGCTGAGGTAGAATATCCCTGGGTTCAATCCCTAGTACCACAAAAAACAAAAAATCTGTATGTGTATATATAATTGGCTCAGTCCCCAACGAACTATAAACTTCTGAGTATAGGAAGTACTTTTACTCATTTTTAGATCCTATATACCATCAATCCATAATGGCTACTTAAGGAATATTTATTTGAATATTAAAGAATAAGCAAGCTCTTTTTCTAACCTATGTTTCTCCTCAATACTATTTTTAATGAATAATGATAAAGTGCAACTCAAAAAACGTATGAGTGAAAATTATAAAATATTTAGAGAAAGAGCACATTAATAAGTCACATTTCACTATCTTCTTGTGCCTGCACAGTGTGTTCTTAAAAGAAGATTAGGAATAAGATTAACTCTTGGATCAGTGTCTCACCCTGGTACTTCAATCCATTGTCTTCCAGACCCCAAATATACTACCCTACTACATAACAATTTAGTGGACACACTCCACTAAATTGTTATAGGACAATAGCACCATTGTTAGTCATTTGCCCTTTTTCTCATCATAAATCAAAAGAAAACTGAGAGTCTCCTGGGCTTGGAAAAATTCTCATCTTCAAAATAGTAAAGCTTTTATGGAAATTATAAAAATAGGTTGTTTTTCATTGAGGTACTTTTTGGTTATCTGTGCTCATTCTTCCTTCTTTATTGATATAAAACAATTAGAAGTTGAAAAATATTCAACAGGAGAAAAAAGTTTGATTTGATAATCATAACATGAAGGGAAGATTTTTACCTATACCCCTCTCTCCTACCAGCTTGGGTCCCACCAGTGCCATCACATGCACATCCAATAAAGCTAGAGTGCATTGGTGACAACATATTTCTCTACCATTAGACCCAAATCCTTCCTTGATAAACAAAATCTCATGACCTCAGATACATGCACCTTTAATGGGGCATATATAAATACAGAATAAAAATTCTCTACCTGCTCATTGTCTAAGGAAAATTTTAGCAACTCTGTATTCAGAAAACAGATGTTGTAGTATAATGGAAAAGCAACTGGTATATCTTTATTTGCTCTACATAATCCAGACACCCATTCATGCTTCCTACTGTACTCCCCACACTCCTGTTGAGGATCACTGCTCTTCTAAAAAACAAACCAAGCCAAACATACTTTCCCTTATCAAGATAAAGGATAAGTGATTCATTATCACCAAATCATTTTTCCAATAGTAGTGAAGGAAGGTATGATCTATGATCTGTGATCTAAGATCTTTCTCCCAGTCCCCTCTGGGCTCGAGGGCACCCAGTTGGAAAATGAAGAGTACAAGCTAATGCCACAGCCTGGAGTAAGGGAGGCCGTCTGGCAGACACACGGACCAAACCTGCAGCTTCTGCTTCTTGCCCACAGCCCTGTTCCTGAGGAGGCTAAACATTTCAGAAGTGCAACTGGGAAAGTTTAAGATAATACGTTTACTAACTACTAAGAGAAAAATCAATCCCACTTAAAACAAAATGGTCCAGCCAGTAGAAATAGTCCTGGGATAGGAAAGACTGTTTCCCTTGATCATGCCAGCCCAGAGGTCAACTCAGTGACCATGACCTGGACTCTAAGGGCTCAGACTGCTACCTCAGCACTCATCTTGCTGCATTCAACAGACTGCACACTGGCTTTTCACAGAAACCTTTTTGGAGCATCTACTTTAAATTCCAACAGCCATCTTTAGAGTGTATTTAACCTCTCCTTGATTAAGGAAAGAGATATTAACAACCAGAACTCAATCATATACCTATGGCTCTCTCAGATAAAGAAAGAAAACCCACTAACTCTGATTTGTTAAGTATGAAGTGTTTTGGTATATGAACCTCGAATTCTGTTTAAGGTTCATTTGCCAAAATGCCTTTTCTTCTTCATTCAAAACTCCAGATGGGGAATTTTAATTAAGAATGTTTTCTAAAATGGAGTTTGACACTTTCTCTCTCATACATACTCTCTCTCTCTCTCTCTCTCTCTCTCTCTCCCTACCTAGTTTTGGCAAGAAATGTGAACTAAAACTTGATCGGTGAAAAATCTCCCCTTTTATCTTCTCTCTCTCTCTCTCCAAGTCTGAGAGGAGTCCCAGGCCTGGCACTGGGTAGTGGCGCTCGCCTGGGACCTCTCCATTATAACCCAAGGGTAGAACCTTAAGCCGTGCCTGTTATATCTTGCCCGTGTTCTCCTCCCTTCCAGACCTTTTCCTGTTCATTAATAGCTTCCCCAAGCCCAGCTCTGCTTGAGGGAAAATAAATGGAAAGTTGTAAAAATAATAAATAAATAAATATAAATATAAATATAAATATAAATAAAGGGAGTAGAGAAGGAACAGTTCTTATATTGTTTTGAGTTATCAACTCAAAGAAATTGCCAGCAAAATAAACTAAGTAGTTATTTAAAGTCAGAAAACACATTATAATATTTGAATAACCTTCAATTCGACTAGAAGACTCATGCCTTTTTTATTCATAACCTGTCCAATTTTTAACAATTCTGGTACAATAATAGTAGATTGCTTTTCCTTTGTTGAAGGTTACTAATAAGTATGAATCTCAAAACATTATAATTTTTGTATTGTTTAATGATTCTAAGGGCCATGTGAAAATCCAGGCATTTTATATACTCATGTAGAAGTGCATTTTTATAGAGGACTAGATAGGAAAGCTTAATCCTGTACAGAAAAGAGAGCTGTTCTTAAGGAACAGAATGGAAATCCAGCCATGAAGTTACAAGTAGTGCACACAGTGGCGGAAGGATATGAAAGTCATAAAGTAAATATGCAAAAGATTCAAGAAGGTAGTAAAAATTCGGCCATATTTTTTCATAGATACCTCTGTGCATCTCAGCGGCATTCCAAAAGAAAATAGAAAAGCACTGCCTTTTGAGCTCTGGCCACACATTTGCCTAACATTTTGATGAACACAAAGCAGTGTAAAGGTATTTTCTTTCATTGCCATATTTTCACCTACGAAAATGACTATTTTGCCTCATAAAAGACAATAATTCCAACAAATATCTTCAAACCAGTGTGTAAGCCATTTTTCAGAACATTATATTTCATTTAAAAACAATCATTTCTTTCTACTTTATACCAGTCTTGCCCTTTTCTTACAGACAACTCTGTACCACCTTTTGCTTCTCTTTTATACTCAGACACAAACTTAGACACACACACTTAACCTGCTCATAAATACTGTGTGAAGTAGCTCATGAACAAAGACAAAGTCAGATATTATATAACAGATCGTAATGATTGAAACTGAGCAAATTCGATCCAATAGAAACAAGATAATCATAAAAGTTACCACCGTTTAAAAAAATTATTTGCTAACATTTTAAGATAACTTTCAATATTAAAGCAAAACAAGAAACTCAAGTTTCTCTACTGAGGACAAGCAAGACTGCTTGAATGTTTTAAAGGAAAATAGACATTTCCTTTTCCTTCTTTAGATAACTCGATAGTTCCCCTGTTATATTTACACAGTTCAGGTGTCTAGACAATAGCATGGTCAATACGACAGTGCCGGCCCTGGTCTGTTGCCCTGTGCTCGGCTCTTCCTTTTGCGGTCTGCTCTGGAGTACTATGCATGTTGTTTTGATTTTAAAGGAGCTCAATTTGATCATTCTAACCTACGTTTCCTAGCATTTTCATCTGAAACACTGAACTCTCTCTCTCTCTCTCCACAATCGGCCCCCCCAATCTGATTAGTGTCAACACAGCTGCCCTATTCTGAGGAATGTAAACTAATATTGTTGTTAGACCTCCCTCAACCTTAGGAAACTTCCTCAAAGCCTTACAGTCTCTTCAGGAGTTTTTTTTTCTCCCCCTTATCCATTTGCCCAGTGATTAAAATCCCTAAGTCAAACTCGTTAAGAAGAACAGAGAATCATCAATTCCTTAAATAAAATCTTGAAACCTATGATACACATTTACATGTATGCATGCATAAATACTTAATAATGCATTGCCCTGAAATAACTTTATTTGTTATTACACAGTAAACATCCAAATCAATCGCCAGACAATAAGTACATTACTAAAACCTCTTTAGGTTTTAAGTGGGTTTCTGGATAGATATCATTAAAAATGAAGATGGCTTCAAAAAATCTCATCAGATTCCAAAAAATAAATAAAACTTTATTTGCTTTTAGAATGAAGTCTGGATATAGAACTGAGCTAAGAAGGTAAGATACAGCCGCCTAATTTGTCTCCCTGGTACATGAATACCCACTAGAGGAGTCAACCCTATGTATCCAGCAGAATGTGATCTGCTCTCACAATCTATTTTTATAAAAAGTGATTTTATAAATTCCTGAATATTGGGCTTCTTCAAATATGCAATGTTACCCCCCCAATTTTTTTCTTTCCCCATTTCTCCTACTGTTTCATTTCTTACTTTAAGAAAAAAGAAAAGAAAGTTCTACAGTCATCATAGAAAACATTAACGAAGGAAAGGAGATTCCTATATACAATTTGCAAAAACATTATGCTGGGTGACCAAGAGTCACAGATAGGTAAGTTTGTATTTTAAAAAATGTAAAATAAAATAGCATCTCTAAATGAGGGCTAAAATCTCAAATCCTTACCTCACTAAATTGAGTCTGGGCATTGTTTTCCAGGTACAACATGTTAGCTGTAAGATTGATCAGTGCTGCTGTCCTCTCTTCTGGTTCCAGGCTTTTGCCAACCCCCCACCCCCTTTGAGACCCTCACAATCTGAAGCTACTAAGAAGATAACAGAACTCAGGTTCCTCTCTCTCTCTTTCTCTCTCTGTACATACTTTAAAGTTCCCTAATATATACCCAACTATAGGCATGAGGGCGGGACTCTTCTCTTTACCTGTCCAATCCATCAACTTCCACCTGGACTCCTCCACTCCAATGGAGAGAGGCCTCTCCCATCTCATTAAGTAGTTAGGATTCCTTATCACCAATCTTTAAAAGCAGAAGAAAGGAAAAACAACAGGAGAGAGAGAGACAGACAGACAGACAGGTAAAACTTTCCCTGTGTCTTTCACAAGAAAGTGCACTCTCTCCCAAAAACAAAACAAAATCTCCCCAAACAGACCTACCACCAGGACTTAAGGAGGCATTTCAGAAAGTTATTTTACACTTTGAAACTGAAAAGTAAAACTTCAGGGAAAGTGTTTGGAGGACCTTTTCTTTTTCCTTTTTTTCTTCAAAAACTTTCTTTTTTTAAATTTTGCTTTGTTTTTAAATCTAGCTTGGGGTTTCAAGAATGATTATAACAAGTTAAAAATTAGGGGAAAATACTCAAACCCATTACTATATTTTCTCAATATAAAAATCAAAATGCCTGAAAGCTGAAAAGTTTTATTCTCTCCAGAGAAATGACAGTGGTTTTGCACCAACTAATACCAGCATGAGCCATTTGATTTTTCAGAGCTTGTTTCAATGACAATTTAAACCAATTTAAATGGTCCTATTACTTTATAACAACAAATATTTATATTATGTACAGAAATCCTGGGAAATAAGCCCATCAAAAAAAGCTACTCTATTCAAATACTTATTTTCTCTACTTTTTATACCAAGCTTTATTAAGACTCAAAGATAATATTATTTCCTGTAAATGGATAAAAATTGATTATTTGCATGATGCTTCTATTTAAATGATTAATAGAATATATCTTAAAGCATGACAGATCAGTTAGCTTTGGCCTTAAAAATGTATTTACGTAAATACATAGGAACATTCATGTAGAATCTGGCCTTGGTTACCATGATTTACTGGAGATGAACTGCACCCTGATGGTTATGTGATTCACTGAAATGCTCCTTTACTATTGCTGAGCATTTGAAATTCAGTTCGATTTCCATCTATCCATCAAACTCGACCCCCTAATTGGGAAGCCAGTTCCTTCTGTTTAGGCTGAAATTGGCTGAGATTACAAGTGAATATTTAGATTTCTTCTAAAATTTAAAAGATAAGAAAATTAGAAGCCAGAATAGATTAATATACACATTTCAGAGGAGATAGGGCACGTTCAGGTTGGTATGGCCGTAGACTAATATACACATTTCAGAAATAAAGTTTGCAAATGTGCGTACAACCTTGCATTTGCCTCCTCTTTACTTCTATTTTAGCATCCATAAAAATGCAAACACATAAAGGATGATGTGGTCATTGGGATAAAAGTTAATTTAAGCCTCCTGAATTATTGCCAAGAATGTTTCTTCCTTTTTTTTTCAAAAAAAAGTCTCCTATAACATAATTTGTCTCAAGTATCCATGGATATGCCAATCTATAACACTTCAAATTTATATCATATAAAGCCTTTATTTCTTCACTCAAATATTAGGAAGAATGACCCCTCTTACTACCTGTAATGAAGCAAATGAGCACTACCTATGAGGAAAAAAATGCTTAAAAAATGCAGCATAATCATTTGGACCACATATTTTAATTTTATACCCACTGACAGCTTAAGGGGCAATAGTGGAAAGGACATGGTTGCTTCCTTAAAGCTGTGTTCTATCCCAGTGGTTCAAAAACTCAGATGACCCTGAAAAGCAACCAAGGTGATTTTTAAAACTAAGTATCCGGACCTGCCCCAGCTCTACTGAATAAGTCTCCAGAGTTGCACATTCCAAACCTGGATTTTATGCAGCCTGCCAGCCAGTCCTGAATAAGTCAGCCTTCGGAACCAGGAATCAGTGCTGCACAGTAGATGCTGTTAGCACAACTGCCCAGAAGGTCACTAGCTGTATTGGATTCTTTTTTTTTTTTTTTGGTGCTGGGGATTGAACTCAGGGGCATTCTGCCTCCGAGCTATATCCTCAGTCCTATTTTACTTTTCACTTGGAAACAGGGGCTTGCTAAGTTGCTGAGAGTCTCACTAAGTTGCTGAGGCTGGCTTCAAACCTGCAATCTTCCTGTCTCAGTTTCCCAAATACAGGCATGTGCCACCACACCCAGCTGGATTCTTTGTTACGGTAATGGGATAGTGTAATCATTTGAACCCCTGTTTCAAAGGGTCTAAGTGTTGATGATATACAATTAAAATGTAAGCTAACTTTATTTTTCAGGAAATCAAATGATTCCTAGCATGACTGATGGGTGGATAAGTCAAATTCCTTCTACATATCACCTCAGCATAAACAAATCTGTGTTTTCCATCTAACATAAATCCACCAAAATTCCAGACAAAATATCTACTGTGACTCCCTGAAAACTTTGGGTAGTTGAGGAAAAGAGCACTGGACAGAGAGTTAGGAGATATGGGCTGTATTGCCAGTTCTGCCTTCAGCTAGAGCTCTGTGCCCTAGGGGGAAGTTACTTAACCACTCTGGATGCAGATTCCTCATTTGTGAAATGAGGAGAACTAAATGATTTCTAAAGACGTTACAAAGATAAAGGTCTTTGTTCAGAATTCAAAGAAGTGACCTAGAGGATTACTCATAGTTCTCCTTTTTACTTTGATATTTGTCCCTCAATTTGCTCATCTCCATATTGTACAGATGAAGTAGTGAGGTTGCATAGATATTTAGATACTTAAATGACGCAAAGAAAAAAGAGGAATGTATCAGGACAAAAATGCATGGTTTTTGTATGTCTGGTTTTTTTTGTTTTTGTTTTTGCCTTAAGATATCCTTCTCACAAGGAAAAATTAGCTAATTCTCCATATAAATCTGAACGTAACACAAACATTTCCATAAAAGATCTAATTAAAGTGCATCTAGTAATGTGGGATTAGTGTGAGTATTTGTTTAAGCAGGAGGTTCCAAATAATAATTTTCTGTGTTTGCCACACAGCAATACTTATCCATAGATCTCAAAGATTTAGTAATTAGTGCATTAATTTTTCCAATAATCTAGGAATGTGGGTGTTAATATCCATATTTTGCAGATATATGAACAAAATCAGCAAGCTAAGTGGATTTCCCAAGTCTTCAGGAGTCAAAACAACTTTCTTTGGAGCCCCTAACTTTCCATTCTCAGCTATTTCTCCAGACTTCTTAAAAAGCTTTGTGGCCTCAGAACGAGGGGTCAGTGCTGCCCCCTGGATGAAACTGTCACTGCTCTAAATTCCCAGCTTCCGGAATAGATTTCCTAAATGTGGGATCAACACATGTTTTCTAGAAATAATAAAATGGTAACATTTCTTGTGGAGTGTCCTTTGTAGTAATTCAATTCTTTATCATATGTGTTATGAATATTTTTCTTTCTCAGTGTGTCTAGTTTTTCCAAAGGTGTGTATGGTATTAACATTTGCCTTTTGGTGCAAAAGAATCATAATTTTTTCTATAGTCAACTTTATCATATTTTTCTGTATGACATACTGGTTTTCAGATAATTTGAAAGGTCTTAACGCCAAGCATGGTGGCACACGCTTGTAATCCCAGTACTTGGGAGGCGGAGACCGGAGGATGCGGGTTCACGGCCAGCCTCAGCTACTGAGTGAGGCCCTCCGCAACTTCATGAGACCCGGTTTCAAAATAAAGTATAAAAAAATAGGGCCGGGGGTGTAGCGCGGAGGTAGAACGCCCCTGGGTTCAATCCCCGGTACCATAAAAAAAAAAGAAAGGTCTTTCCAAGTCCACTGTTATAAACTACTGCAAATATATTAAAATCTCACAGTATTATACTTACAAACTTTTTTCCACTGGTAAATCTTTTAACTTTCAAGGATGTATATATGTATGAAAATTCAAGAAGGATCCTACCATCCATAAAATGCATTTTATCATTTACTAAATAATATTTATTTTTCTCTAATATTAAATATCATCTTCATAATATACTAAATTTTGATGGCTCCATCTTATATCCCTATATGAGAAAGTTAAGCCACTATAAAAACCCTTGACACACAGAAAAATATTTATTTGAAGTTCTCAATCTATACCATGTAGAGTTGAGTAGGGAATATTATTGCACATATAAAATTTTAGAAAATCAGAAATGAAAGCAATTTTGAGCTCTTGGGTCTATATCTCCACTCAGGGTTGGAGGAAAGTATAGAGGAAGAGAAATGCTTAGGTTTTTGTTTTGAATAACAGAGATAATGGGATCCCTCATAACATTTAGTTCTATTGAATTGAAAAAGAAGTGAAGCTAGAAGAGGCCAAGGACATGGGTAAATCAGGCTAGGATTAGGTAGTTATTAAAGGAAACAAAAAATTGGTGACTTGTTTTTATAGCAAAAGTTGAGACTCTATGAAAGCATGAGTAGTTAGTTCTAAATATATCAGTCCTTCTATACATTAACCAAAAATCTACCTGAGAGTAAGTAGAAAAGGAATATGTAGGAATGTCCTCTCTTTTTTCCCTTCTAAAGCCCTCTCATCCTCACTTTCTCTTTCCAAAAGAGCAACTCTGATCATGTCATTCCTCAGGGTACCCCAATGTCAATGAGACAAAACCAACTATATAGACAGGCACTCAGAGCCCCTCAAAATCTGGCCCTAAACTCCCTCTCAGCATCATCTTTCCCTGTATTACACTCTGCTTGCTACATGCTAGCCCCACCTGGCCATTTCTGTCCTGCTCGATCTGGTCTCTCAGTTTGGAATGCCTTTATTCTCTTGACCTGATATATTCACACATTTTCAGATTCTTATAATGCTACCTTCATGCAGACTTCTCCAATCCCCTAGATGAAGTTAAATCTTAGCTTATATGAATGTTTATAAAAGCTGTAATACAATTCTACTTTTCAATGCAAAAGTTTATGTACTTCTCTGTCTTCCCCATTAGACTACGAACCTTTTGAAGTGATGATGCTTTCAATCCAAGCTCAATATCTCAAATCCTCAACAATTATTTGTCAAAAGGGAAACTTGCCAACATGATAAGCCTATAATAGTAAAAAAAAAAAAAAAAAAAGAAAAGGTTGGGGTTTTTAGAGCAAGTGTGAAAGCTAAGAAATGTTGGGACTTTCCAAGCTGCTACAGAATAAAATCAATGAGATCTGTTTAACTTCAGCTACCCTTAAGTTAAAGGATGATTAACAGAGCACATGGAGAACTTCTAAAGCTCTAATCTTCCCAGAGCTGAGTCATTTACTTCTCCTGCTTCATGTAAGTGACAAGAATTGAACATCTGTGTGTTTCTTAAACTGTTATATAATATTAAATATTAAGGATATATTTTATTAAGTATATACATATATGTATATATATGTTTTAAAATTAACCTACCAATATGAGTGTATTTTCAGTTCATTAAATGTATTTTAAAAATACTATTATGTTTTTAAATTTCTACATAGTCTTATTAAACTAATGTAGAATTTCCCATTAATTGGGCATTCAATTTGCTTCCATTTTCATTAATGCTATAACTATAAAGCAAAAAGTACTGTTGTTAATTAAAATACATTAACATACGCTGAATTATTCAATTAAAAGATAATATTTCAAAGGCTGACGATAACAGTACATTGATCTCCAGAATTTATACCAACTGATGCTTTGAATAAGAATATAAGCCAGGAATGGTGGCACAGGCCTGTAATCCCAGTACCTGGGAGGCTGAAACAGGAGGATCTCAGGTTCAAGGACAGCCTCGGCAAGTAGTGAGACACTCGTCAGCCTAGCAAGACTCTATTTCAAAATAAAAATAAAAATAGAGCTGGGAGTGTAGCTCAGAGGTAGAATGCCCCTGGGTTCAATTCTCAGTACCACTAAAAAACTGAATAAATAAATAGAATATACAAAAAAAGCTCACCTTACCACAATAGCACTAGCACCTATTATTATTTAAAAGTTTTTAATATTTTAGTATAAAAATTCAAAAAAATGTTCCTTCTTCCTTTTGCTACTTTACATTACTTAAAAAAACACATTCATACCCAGCCCACTGACTGACCTAATTTGGAAAGAACAGATCTTTAATTTGTGTTTAAATTTTGGTATGTTTCCTTAGTTTGTGTGTGTGTGTGTGTGTATGTGTGTTACTGGGGACTGGTCTCCAGTACCACAAATTGAATGCCCAGGGACATTCTACCTGAGCTACAACTCCAGCCCTATTTTATTTTTTATTTGGAAATAGGGTCTCACTAGGTTGCTGAGTCTTGCTATGGCTGTCCTTGAACCTGCAACCCTTCTGTCTCAGCTTCCCAATTACTGTGATTATAGGCGTGCACCACTACACCCGGCTTCCCTAGTGTTTTTTGAACCTTCATCTTGAAAATCAAAATATCACCCCATATTTAACATTTAACTTTCTTAGTCAACCCTATAGTAGTAGTTTATATGTTATATTCTAAATAAATTTTAGTACCCTTATAATCATTTTATTTATTCATGTCTGTAGTTTTTAACTTGGCCACTAAACACCTTCCACAAATTCTTATTTTTTTCAGCACTAGGTTGTTTTGTGTTTCAGAAGTCTGATTAGCACTGTATTTTTGTTTCTGGCTTTCCTATTTATTGCCACATTCTCCATAGGTCACCACCACAGTGGAGGCCATAGAGGATGCATTGAGTGCTAGCAAGGAACAGAGGAAAGAGCTCTGGAGTCAACAGTAGAAACCTGGGGTCCAGGTATCACTTATGTAAGTTGAAGTTACGCTTTTTTGGTGAATGGGATAATGAACCAATATTCACTCAAGCTAATTACATAACACATCACCTTTCCTTCTAGTTCCTTACTGGGATTATTTCCCAGTGCAATTCCAGATTTTAACAGTTTACCTAAAACCACAGGAAAAGCAAGCCCTCTGACTGTGAGGATGGTTAATTGAATTGTCCAGAGAGTCATGAACTTAGGGTTAAGCTCTGGCTTGAGCCAGTGAATTGAAGCACAGCACTTCCTTTGTCCGTTCCTCAGTTTTTCAATCTGTTAATTGGACTTAGTGTTTTTATATATTTGCCAGCCTAAATAATGTGATTCTAGCCTTGTTTGGAATTTACATTTGTCTATTTAACCATGATGTGAATTTCACTATTGACAATGACAGATGACTTCCCTATCAGCTTAATATTAGACATTAGTCCCTTGTGGAGTTTCCTTCCTAAAGAACCCATGAGGCAGCTGATTTTATAAACCACTTGATTTCTAACAAGCTTTTAGCCCTGACAATTTCAGGATTCACTTGCAGTTCCTTAGAGAATCCCAATGTCCTTCTGTAGTTTCAACTCCTGCTGGTCTGCATCTTTAATTGTAGGATATGTGTTCACTGGTGACCACAGTTCAGCTCCAGGAAATAGGACAAGTCACAGCACTGTGACTTCAGTAAAACTTGGATGATTCCATCTGTGAATCTCCCACCCGATATGCACACCACCTTTGTATCATGAACTGAATTAAGGACTGAATTAAGCCACTCCAAGGGCCCTATTTCCACTTATGCACTCTGCTATACTGTTCAGGATTGCACTACCCCTAAAGCCTAAGTATTAAAAATGGTATATGCAAATGTGACATATAAATGTATATATTTGGAAACATACATGTAAATATATATTTATACATATGTATATATTTAAAGTTCCACTTTACTCACTCTGTGACTTGCTATCTGTCCTTGACATTGCTTCCTAACCTGTTTCATAACTCCCTGTAAGTACAACAAAGGATTGCCCAAGTCCTATGTGATTTCTAGAAGTCCTTACTGGGCCCAACATTCTCCGATTCTCTGTACATTTCTAAGAGACACTATTTCCTTATTACACAAGTGCTTTGATAATGGCTATCATGGCAGAAAACATAAAATACACATGAAGCAAAGAAATCTGGATTTGAAAAAGGAGAGAGTCAAAATGAGCAGGAAAGGGAAAGACTCAAGTCTTAGCTGGACCCAGGGTAACTAAAATCCACATCACCTCCAACAGAGGGATTGAGGTTACCTAGGCATGACAAACCATGGCTATTCTCCTAGGCACAAATGTCACCAGGCTGGTGTAATCTGTGACAACAATCCATGGGAGAAAAAACAACTGTCTCCGAAAACCCATTTCCTCTCCTCTAAGTGTGGAAGTCCTGGTCCAAAAATATAAATGATAAGTGATTCCCACATGTCATTTTTGTCCAAGTGCAGAAGAGAGTGAAACTTAATGTGGAATTACAAAAAAAGGGTCAATAGTGTAAGGTTTGGAAGTAACCCCTAGGCACTGGTTTCCTAAATGGCAGTCAAATCCAACAGGCAATCTCAAGTGTATTCTTCAACACCCATGTAACATGTTGCCTCCATTTCACTCGATACTTACTGATGGTCTGCTGTGTACTTGCATTGTGCTAGATCTACCTCTAGTCTTTTTTTGGGGGGTATTTTTTGTCTTCTCTAGGCAGTCAGTTACTCTCTCCTCTAAATTTTCACCCAAGTCTTGGAATAGCTAGATTATAATAGATCTCACCTCATTATTTTTAATCACGTTTTTACGAATCCCACAATGAAATAGGAGCTTGAAAGCAAGGGTTATGCCCAGGTTTAGCTCTGTCTTTCCTGCGTCTTGGAGAGTGTGCAGAGTAAGCACCCAAACTTTGTTTGCTGGATGATTATTCTGGTTTGATCCATATAGAAAGTTTGTGAAGCATGCATGGCCTTATTACCCCCGATCCTCAGCTAAAGGAAATCAGATCACAGAGGGGATGAATGTTATAATGAATTTCACACACAAATGATACTTAGGGCTGGAGCCTGGAATTTAGGTCTGCTGGCTCCAAACCATTTACTCTCTGTACCACACAAGCTGCTCCTCACAGAAGAGATTACTGTCTCATGCGTGCCCAACAATGTGGATGTCAGAGTAAATCAAAGCTTTTGTTCGCATGCTCTGCAAGGGAAAATGAGAAGTTCTCTAGACACAAAGGACTCCCGTAGATAGTCTTTTCCTTTTAGCAGCTTTTCCCCTAAATATTGGTTCCCCTTAGACTCCTACTATTATAGACACAATAACAGGTTAACCCAAGCTTCCCAATCTTGATTCACAACTCGATTAAAAAGTGGTGCAACCAAGTAGGTGTGTCTCTGTGGCCCAGGTGGTTAAGCCAGATATTCTGGCCTATGGAAGCTGCTGGTTTGATTTTGTAAGAAAACATTATCTGAATCGATCATTAACTGGACAACTCTGTCAGGAAAGAGATTTTAAAGCATCAAGAGGAGTGATGCATAGGAAAAGTATAGGTTACTTCCAGCAAAGACTGAAATTTAATTTAGGATTAATGTTTATGTTACTTATGTCACTATCACTATTTACTACATTATGATGTGAGACTATAGGACTATAATGCACCACTAAAAGAATAAAAAAAAAGAGTAAAGGGAAACCAGGGATTGGTATGCAGCTCAGTGGTGGAGTGCTTGCTTAGTGTCTGTGAGGCCCTGGGTTTGATCACCAGTACACACACATACACACACACACAAAAAAAAAAGGAAACTAAAGATTATAGCTTCCTAATACATCATGAAATCACTTCTTGAAATGGAGTCTAGTACATGTATGTTCAATTCTCAGAAAAAATAAGTGGCAAAGTCAGTCTTTGTTATAAGTAATCTGAATAAATAAACCTACACACACACACACACACACACACACACACACACACACATCTCACATACACACACTCAGATTCCTAGTAGCTCTAAGGCAATTGGAGCCAACTAGGGTGTGGTGTGTAGGTCAGTGGTAGAGCACTTGCCTAGCATACAGATGGTACTGGGTTCCATCCTCCCTAGTATAGCAAAAAAGAAAAGAACAAAAAATAAAACAAATAAACAAACAAAAAACAAAGAAAACTGAGGAATTATTTGTAACTCAGTTAAGTAAGTGAAATGGCAATATTGTTCCCATCCTAATAAAAACCTTATATTATCTTCTTTAATTCCTTTTACTGACTGGGTTTTATAATTCAGACAGATTCTCTCTGGGGTAAGCAGTCTAAGCTATAATGTCAAAGGGCTGAGTTGATAATAGTATAAGTGGTGTGACCTGAATCTATAGGATTATGATCAAACCAGGATACTGATGATTCAGTAAGAACATTTCCTTAAAAGACATATTCAGCATCTTCTCTCCTAAGTCATTCCTCTAAGGTCATTTTTACAATTTTTATTTAGCAACTACAGTAAGATTTTGGTCATGGTCAATAACTGAAAGATGACTTAAGTAAACTAGCACTCATACAATCCTCAGACATCACACAGAATAGAACAAATCAAAAAAGCTTACTGGCATACCTAGTTGGGGAAAATAATCAAATTTGACTTTTACCTCCTTTTTCTTTCCTAGACAGAGAAATCAAAGTCAAGGCTAAAGTAAATAGTAGCTGGTTAAAAATGAGTTGATTTGATTTGATTCTAATACCAAACCATAAATCTATTTGGAAGATGTTAAGGTCAGAAAGTGTATTACAGATCACTGATTAGAGATCATTTTACTTCTTCTCACACATACACTTGTACACATGTACATTTCCTTTCTTTTTTGGGGGGGTCGGAACTGGGGATTGAACCCAGGGGCATTCTACCTCTGAGCTACACCCCCAGCCCTATTTTTTGTTCTTTATTTTGAAACAGGGTCTCACTAAGTTGCGGAGGGCCTTACTAAGTAGCTGAGGCTGGCTGTGAACCCAGATCCTCCAGTCTCAGTCTCCCAAGTACTGGGATTACAAGTGTGTGCCACCATGCCCGGCTTGTATATTTCCTTTCAGACACTAACTGTATACTTTATTGTGCATAGTCATGCAATAAGACCCAAAGAAGAGGAAGACTCAGTATCTGTTTTCAAACATCCTCATTTAGTAGAGGACACACACACACACACACACACACACACACACACACACGCACACACACTATGTTTACCAAATCACAAATATATGTCAAATAGTGACTAAAATAAAAAAGTCCTAAGTTAGAGGTTACAGTTCTATGGGCATCCAGTAGAAGGGGTGGCCAATTCCCTGTGGAAAGATAAAGATAAAATCTTTAAGATTGAGGATTTGGAAGGATGAGGAAGAGAAAGATGATATTCCTAAATTAAAGCAAAAGCATGGGTCAAAAGACAACATGAACCTCTGTATTCAGAATAAGAAGGTGGAGCTGGGTGAGCCCAAAGGGATTTGAGAGAGGGAGTAGGAAAGATAGGTTGGAATAAAAGTGTGGTAGACCTGAATTCTCTGTATCTGGGCTTCCAGATGACTTTAGATTTAAATTTCCTGAAGTTAAAAGTATCGGCCAGATCACCTCTTATTTCCTATGACTATTTTTCTAACTCCTTGGATTAAAAATGGAAAAACTTCATGTGAATTAAAGGGATATCAAAAAGACCCTAGAATTTTGGGACTGTCTTCTGCTATTGCTATCACCAAAGATCAACATCAACTCCTCTTCTCCCTCTCCTCCTCCCCCAAAGAAGTGTGCCAAGTCCACCCAACTGTCACAACAGCTTTTACCCTCTGACCCTCAGCAAACAACTTCACAGGATGCCTTTACACTCTTGGATGCTACAGCCTTGTTTCTTTAAAGACTGACCTGCAGGCCTAATTAGAAAGTTAAAGTGTCTGCCCATCTAGGTCCAACATTTACTATTAGACCTGTAAAGTAAAACCAGATCTCCTAAGAGACCACCAGCTTGGCTTGGAGGATTCTAATTCAGCAGTGGCTGGCCTATATTCTTAGGATAATTTTAAAAATACAAACACAAGGACCCATTTCTTCATATTACTCTTCTGTAGAACTATGAGTATTTATCAGTACTGGATTAAGCACCTACTCATACATCTTTTTCCATTATTTCCTAGGACTATAAATGGATAGACCCATGATAGTACCATCAAAAACCGCAGGGAAGGCACGGAGGACTCTGATACTATCTCTAGAGATAAACATAAAATTCCAAAGGTAAAAGATGAATAAGAACAATGTATAGTGATAATAGTAAGGGCTGTAATGTTAAGCACTAGTAAAAATAGGATTAAAGAATATTACATCTCTAAGAACTTTAGAAATCATATAACCAGACCTTTTTATTTTAGAGACAGACAATATGAAACCCAAAGATGGAATCTGAGTGTCTCAATGCTTTGCAACAATTTTGTGTATGGTTCTTATTATTTTTCATTCTTAGTATTATATGTCAGATTTGAAAGAATCGCATTGCCCATGACATTTAACTGTCAGAAATACATGTGATTCTATACATGGCCTATAGCTGGTATTCAAAGGGTATCAGAACTACATCTCATGCACCCCATTCAACTGTCTCATGTTCTTCTCCTTTGAAATCTGAAAAGTTTTAGTGACTAGAACAAGTTTTCTAATAAACATATAATGGTATTATTAATGATAACTTCTGTTTCTCTCTGGCAAAAAATTAATTCAGTTCTAAGTTTGGGACTTATAAAAGATGTAAGAAATGAGTGAATAAATGTGAGAAGGTAAGACATCAGTAAAAAATGATGACAAGATGCTTCAGATAGTCAAACAAATATGATGGTGGCCCAAGCACATTGGAAGTCACCTAATTAAACATCAGAAGCAAGAGCACCACAAAGCAAAAAGCAAACACACAACCTAAGAGAAAATAAGAACAGGGAAAAAATGATGAATTCGGATCTGGGTAGGTATGTAAAAGGTAATTTTCAGGTTATATTGGAAGGGTAGAATCTGGACTCCAGCAGGAAGGGCTAGATTCTAAGTTTGGGATTTAAAAAAATGGAAATAGGACTGACATAGGGGAGAATGATTTTGAAGTTGTAAGAACCTTATCAGAAATGGACATAGTCATGGCAAATGGCTTTTTGATATGCAGTTTATAAGTTGATTTTCTTTATGTAGCCAAAATGGCTGACTGAGAGCCCAGATCTTGAGGACATATCTACTAACAGTACTAACATTTTGTACAGCACTCCATAACATACTGATTTACTATGTCTGATACTATGTTTGAAAGTATATCAATCATGGCATGGGAAAAACAGCTTAGAGTAAACAGCTCTGCCTGAAAGTCTGGGTTCTGATACTAGGGCTTTGGCCTTAGGAAAAACTTGAAAATCTGTTTCCACATTTATTAAGTAGGAATATCACCACCTAGACCACTTCACTTGCAAGGTAACTATGAGGGTTTTCAAATGAGATAAACTATTTTATAAATTACAAAGTAGAAGGGAAAAATAGAAGAAATTAGAATAGCAATAGTATATTGAGATTGCCAACATGCTAAAGAATGTATTGTTATGTTCTCATTACATCCTTCCTTCCAAATATAAATGCACAACAATTTCTTTCACATTTTATCTTATACTTTACTCGAGAACTACCAACTCATAAAAGAATTTGGTTTCAATGGAAGAGAGCTGCAAAGGCATTATTACACATACATATATATGTAATACATATACGTAATGTGTATATGTATATGTGTATATATCTATATATTCTGCAAAGTATTAAATTTATATTTTAAAGGAAACAATTTGTTTAAAGAAAGCAAATGTGTCTTTAGACAAATTATAAAATCTGAGGCATCTACCCATGAAATAAGTGGTATTTGTTTTCTTTTTTGGGGGGTTGTATTTGTGGTTTGATTTTCCTCATATCTAGTCATTATTTTCTTTTTTTCCTTTTGATATTCAGGGGATCAACTGGATGAATTTGTGTTCTCTTACTTCCTAAGGGAATTAGAAGCCAGTAACTTCCATATTATAATTATGGAGTTAAAGGCCAAACTATTTGGGTAGTTAGATCTGATGACCCTTAGATCTCTCCTAACCCAAAGATTTCTGTAATATATTCTCTCTCTCTCTCTTTCTCTCTCTCTCTCACACACACACACACACACACACACACACACAGTTAAACCAGAAAAAGTAAGCCATAAATGGAAAAGATGACTAAACAATATTTATAATATCCCTTAGTCTTTATGTTTGGTGGTTTAATGTTGAGAAAAATCATTTTTGTCTCTTTTAAATAGAGAGTAAAGTTATCTAGAGACATGTGGCAGCCAGTATTGTTCTCTAACTCTCCTGGGAATTGACTTCTGAATTTTGAGTCATAGTCTGCTATAAGGAAACAATTTTGGCTTGGCAACTTACCCTCTTTGTCTGAATCAACAAGATGTGTACAAAATTAATGAACGCATACTCAAAGATATCTCTAACAGGGTCCATCAACCTTATTAAACACAGCTTCACTTCACAATGGTTTCTTGGAGCCATAATGGCCTGACGCTGTCTTTAAGATTTACTGTCTAAGGACTTTGACCTAAAATAAGATTTACAAGGGTAATTTTTGAGGAGTAAAATAAATGCAAGAATGAGAATTACTCTGAGGGACAGAGTCTGACACAATCAGAAGGGATTAAACGATACAGTAAATGCCTTACTTGGTATAGTAGAAGTTTCTTTTTTTTTCATATACAAACATTGTAGGGGAAAGTGCACATAAAACATTGCATTTAGATCAAGATAACTTTTAGAGTGATTGCTTCATATTCTAGTGACTTAGCTTCCAGGAACAGGACAAATAAAATCTTTACTACTAATCATCTTTTGGAAATGTTTCACTGCTTTATCAATTATGGAGGAGGACCGCAGAGTAAAAGGAGAAACCCCATTCTCCCCTTACACTAAGGGGCCTTGATGTCTGAGGATACAGCTGCCTTCAGATGCTCAGATAAAAGACACTAAGTGCAAAGTAGTAGTATTATCTACTTATTACCCCACTTATCTGCTTATTCCTTCCTTGAAGTCCTACTTCTGTCTGCAATATCAATCACTTCTCTGGCAGCTTGTCTCACTACAAAGGGAGGATTTGATCCCCTGCTTAGGCCTCTAGAAGAAGCAGACTCGTGCAAAACTAATTCATTACACCACCAAGTCTGTGGGGTGAGATTGTTTGGGTGATCGGAATAGCATTCTCTTTCAGCACAATTCTTGAAAATGAGGCAGAAATTCTATCTGCTTATCTGCCAAACATTAACAGTCTAGGCACTAAACTTGGCATTGAGTAAGCACCAAACATATCAGAGGAAAAGTCTTGGTACCTTCTCCAAGTAGTTATGGGCTATAGTTAGGCAAAGTGACAGTGGGGGAACTTTGTACTACTATCCCCCTAAAGTTGGGCATCCTCAAGCTGGTATACTATGAATGGTGAAATACAGTTAGTTTCAAGAGACACTATATAGGTATTTAATTTTTTTTTTTTTTTTGCGGTACCGGGGATTGAACGCAGAGGCGTTCTACCTCCGCGCTACGCCCCCGGCCCTATTTTTTATGCTTTTATTTTGAAACTGGGTCTCACGAGGTTGCGGAGGGCCTCCCTAAGGAGAGAGAGAGACAGAGACAGAGACAGAGACAGAGCGAGAGCTGAGGCTGGCCGCGAACCCGGATCCTCCGGTCTCCGCCTCCCAAAGTACTGGGATTACAAGCGTGCGCCACCACGCCTGGTGGTATTTAATTTTTTAAAGGAAGCATACTACAATTAGGAAATATGGATTCATGGCAGCTCCTTCACCAATGAGCTATGTGATCTTGGACTTTTCATTTTACTTTTCTGTGCTTCAGTTTCCTTATTGGTAAAAAAAAAAAGAATAGCTACAAGATATCTCTAAAGTCAATTAGAGTATTGACATTCTAAGTGAGTGAGGAGAGCACTAGGTTATAAAGAAAACACAAGCTGGATTTCCATTAAATTCAAAATAGTGTTCCCCTTGGGAAGACATACATAAAAAGTTCGGGCAGGGACAAGAAGCAAATTAGCAGAATGTCTATATGAACTCCTAGACTCATTAAAATAATTTGTTTATTTAACTGTCTTCATTATCTGCTCTTACTACATCAAAGGGATGTTTCCAAACCCTTACAATTAACCAGGTAAACAAAAGGACAATTTATCATTTTGCCATACTCAACAAGCAAGGTTTCTGGGATGTTATCAAATTCTACTGAGGAAATCAGCATGGTATTGACACAAAAACAGACACATAGACCAGTGGAACAGAATAGAAGAAACAAGTTCATAAACTTATAGCCAATTGATTTTCGACAAAGGTGCCAAACACATATGTTAGAGAAAGGACAGTCTTTTCAACAAATGGTGCTAGGAAAGCTGGTTATCTACCTGTAGAAATATGGAACTAAATCCTTACCTCTTACCCTGCACAAGAGTCAACTCGAGATGGATCAAAGACCTGAAAGTTAGACCAGAGACTGTGAAATTATTAGAAGAAGCCATAGGTCCAACACTCCATCATATAGGAATAGGTAGAAACTTCCTCAACATGACCTCCAAAGCATGGGAAATTAAAACAAAAATTAATAAGTGGGATAGCATTAAACTACAAAGCTTCTGCCCATCAAAGGAAACCATCAAGAGCTTAAAGAGAAAGCCTATGGAATGGGAGAAGATCTTTGCAAGCTATCCCTCTGACAGAGGTCTAATATCTAGCATATACAAATAACTAAAAAGACTTTATACTAAAAAAAATTCCCATCAAGAAGTGGGCAACTGAAATGAATAGACACTTCACGAAAGAAGAGATACAAATGGCCAATAGATACATGAAAAAATGTTCAACATCATTAGCAATCAGGGAGATGCAAATCAAAACTACTCTAAGATTTCATCTAACACCAATTAGAATGGCAATTATTAAGAAGTCAAAGAACAACAAATGTTGGCGAGGATGTGGGGAAACTGGGACTCTTCTACACTGTTGGTGGGATTGCAAACTAGTTCAACCACTATGGAGATCAGTGTGGAGATTCCTCAGAAAACTGGGAATGGATCCACCATATGATCTGGCTATACCACTACTGGGTATCATACCAAAGGGTTTGAAACTAGAAAACTACAGTAATTTATGCATACCCATGTTCATAGCAGCACAATTCACAGTGGCTAAATTATGGAGCCAACCTAGGTGTCCATCAACAGATAAGTGGATTACAAAATTATGGGAAAGACACACAATGGGATTCTACTCAGCAATAAAGAAGAAGAAAATAACATCATTTACAAGAAAATGGAAGGATCTGTAGGACATTATGTTAAGTGAGATTAGCCAATCACCAAAAAAAGAAGGGACATATGTTTTCATTAATATGCACAACCTAGGGAGTAGTGGGGACACAAAAGGGACTCCTGATGGTAATGGAGAACCCTCAGTGGAGCAAGGGGAGTGGTACAAGGGAAGGGGAAGGGCAAGAAAGAAACGATTCAATGGAATTACTATTATAAACAATGTGCACATATGAGAATATACCAACATCATTCTCGGTACTTCATATGGGAGGGGGAGGTGGGGGGGACACTAAGAGCTGTGTGCATGTATGTTAACATCTAATTGATAATCATTGTAATGTGAGACTACAATGCACCAATAAAAACATGTTAAAAGAATAAAAAAATAACCCCCCAAAAAATCCTACTGAGGATAATATTCATATTAAACCATTAGGTTGGACATGCAAATATTAATCAGACATTTATACATAGGAAGTTTCAACACATTTTAAGAAGAAATGAACCAATCAACAAATGTGTTGAATGCTGATGTGAACTAACATTAACAGACAGTATCCAGACACTTCAGCCAAATGAGAGTCAGGATCTTACTCTCAGATAACCGCACAATCATTCAAAAACCTTTATTCAATCATAAATTGTATTGGTACTACCAAGTATGTGCAGCTATTCAACTAGGGAGGTCTAAAAATGAGTGTATAAGATTATGAAAGAGAAGGTAATCCTCAGTAATTAAAGAAAGTGAAGGTGTCGTCAAAGCCAACTAGCTGAACAATGCTAAAAATACCTCTCATAGTTTTCTTTACCTGTTTTATTATAAATGCTACCTACAGGTAGAATATCATGATGTAAAATTAAAGAAAATGTATCTTCTAGTTCTTAACCTTTTAATTTGAAGTTCCAGAATGAAAGTCAGATTTTCACTTGTTTAACATCAGTGTAAAATAGTATGAGTGTCTTTTATTAGTCATGCATACTAAATTGTACACTAATGAAGTTAAGTGGCTTTTAATAACATTTAATTAAACCAAAAATCCAAAGAGATAATGCACTTGGAATAGCGTTAGACATACATTGCATGCTGTTGTGAAGATAAAGGATAATAATAAATGTGTAATAACTTTTTAAACTGCAGAGAGTTACAAAAACAAAATATTTTACTTATTTGTTTTTTATATACAGGTATCATTTTAAATATTGTCACTGCTATTAGCTTTGGTTCATTCAAATGAAAATCTCTGACATATTACATGATTTATACAGTAGAAATGACTCATTAATTTCAGGGAAAAAACTTGCAACATTAAACATTTTGACCTGCCTAACGATCAGCTGCAATGACTTGGATTTGCCTCTTTGAATTTGCATAATCTCAGAGAAAAATGTTCTTCAAAAAGAAAAAAAGAACAGCCTTTTAGGCACAATACTTTTTGATAGTTACCCAAATGATTAAACTTCTGCTGCTTAATTCTATTACATATTGCTTAATAGATGTCAAAGAAGCATTTTAAATTAATGTTTATACATTCCAGATGAACAGAAAAGCAACAGATAGCATATGGGAATGGCATAAAGTCCAACAAGGGTGGACCAGAAAGCATGGGAAGGATTGACTCTACTTTTCAAAACTTACATCAAGTCTGGGTGGTAGCTTAACAGCAGTATATAGGCTCACCTTGCACAAAGCCCTGGTTCAATCCCCAGCACCACAAAAGAAGAAAAAGGTAACATGGGCCATTCAGAAGACTCAGATTGTACCACTTTCCTGAAGGAGTTAACAAAGTTAGTTAAAGAGATGAGGCTACTAACCCCCAAATCATTCAACAAACCTTTTCTGAACACTGAAAGGTGTCAGGCTTTGTAATATGCTTAACAGAAAAAGAAAAATATGATTTCTGCTTTCATGGAGCTGTGAGCCTGATGAACAATCTGTTGGAACTTATGAAACAATCTGGGACTCATTATTGGGATATAATCAATGGTGACAAATTTTCCTCCTTTAAAAAATGCCTTTAGCAAATTTAGTGTATAAAGTTAGTGATTGAATTGTATAAGATGATTGTAATTCAGAAAAAAATAGCATTAAAGTAAGAACATTTGTGTGTGTGTGTGTGTGTGTGTGTGTGTGCGTGTGTGTTCCAATGAAGTTGAGTGACAAGAAGTTGAAGTGACATAATGGCCTAAGGTGGACTCTCCAAACATGTTTGGATGTCTAAATGTGTATAGTCATTTAAAAAGTTTTAGTTATATTTTGATGCATCCCTTTTAGGGCACATAAATATTCCAAGAGTATATTTATCATACTCATAGACATATAGACATATAGACATACTCAAAGACATTATTACTTATTGGAATAATTATGAGCAAATTATTAAGTCTGAGATGAATATCAACTGAAGAGACATCAAGTAAAGATTAAACATAACTCCTACATATACTGGGCACACAATCTCTAATCCAAACCGATAGTAGAGCTGGCTACAAATATATTGTTCTGAGTTATGTCTGATTATAACATCTATAATATCGTTTTACCGTCCAGTAGTCTCAAATGGACCGACTAGTGATAACAATTATGGAAATGAAATTTTGCTTATTTCTACTATGTTATTTAACTCAATTATTACATGGATTCAAAGTTGTGGAAGACAGTAGAGCTTTTAATGCTCTTAATATTAAATGTTTAAAATATATATTTGCATAAATAATAATAACAATAGTGAACATTCATTAAGTGCTTCTTAAGGCATGATTCTTAGATCTTTACATCCATGGTAAGATTTAATACATCAGCCTATAAGAGAGATGTCATTATAATCCAATTGTTCAATTGAGGGAGAAAAAGCAGAGGGAGATGAAATAATTTGCCTGCTGTCACACCACTAGAAAGTGGTGGACCTGTACTTTCAACAGGTCTTCTGTACCACAGTAACTTGCTTTTGTGCTGACATTAGGATGAAACTCTTCTGGCCATCCGTGTGAACGTACCTGTACTTCTTGCAAATGTCATCATCACCTGGGAAGTTGTAACTCTGCTGTTTATGTCAGCCCTATGCTGTGTGCATTAGATGGACTTGAATCTGTATGCAAAGTTTCACTATAATAGCGATATGCCACCAACAAATACCTAGACTATGCTCTGTCATGATTAATTTTAAGTCAACTACACTCAAATGACAAGTCAACTCTAATGCACAGTGGATGTTACAACATAGGTAGCTTTAGTGCTTATGATAAGTTTTGGTCAGAATTGCTTATGATAAAGAAGGAAAACAATTGTTTCATAATAGTGTTTGACTTTAAAATCACTTTTTACTATTTGTCATGCAACACTTTGGAGTAGTTTAACTAACTAATGGTTATCCAGAGATTGCAAAGAAAGTTTTAAAAAAGTAATTTGCTACTACCTACATTTGTGATTCAAGATATTTTGCAAGAACTACACAATAATAGAAATAATACTGCTACCAAAACAAATAGGAATTGGAACTTGAGTCTGGCAACACACTGTAATATCTGTACAAAACCACCCCTTAAATTGTGTTTATTTAAAATAGCCCATTGTGTTCAGTGATTGATTTAAAAAAAGTAAATATTAAAGAAAAGGCAACATTTATTGAGTAATGTTATTGGGATGAGTCAGTCTCTCTCTCTCTCTCTCTCTTAGATGGGGGTCTCACTATGTTGCCCAGGCTGTTTTAGAATTTTGAGCTCAAGAGATCCTCCAGCCTTAGCCTCCTGAATATCTAGGACTAGAGGTGCATGCCACCACATTCTGCTGTGAAAAGCCATTTATATTAACTACTACATTTAGTTTTCACAATAATTACATGAATCCCATTTTAACAAAAGAAAAAAACCTTAAAGCTTAGAAAAGTTTACCTTTTCCTATACCCAGGATATTTGAACAGAGTTCAAAGTACTTAGCCTTTAAAATAAATCTCTAATATTATACTACTTGATTTGCTTTATGTATTGGTATATTATATATAATTTCACATTTATGGGTTATTCTAAAAAAATCTCTCATCTAGATTTGAATATTAATTATATGGATTATTTTATAAATGATGAAGCTCAAACTGGAGAGGGCTACTGACATGTTTCAGATACATGGCTAAATTATAAAGAATTCATTACCAGAATCTACGTTCAAAAACTTCTTAAAGTAGCTCCTTCTGTGTACAGAAATCTTCTAATAAAAATGTTTGGATCTGAACACCCTGTCCACTTATAATTCAGTTAAAAGATAGTGGTTTATTTCTATTGCCTAGCAGACAATTTAGTATCCTAGATGCTACACAGTAAAAATTGAGGCTAATGGTTTTTCAAACATGAACTACCCTTTAGCTGAACTTCCTGAAAGATGAGTACAGTTGCTTTTATGATATTGTTGCAGGAGAAGAGTTAGGAATTAAAACTAAAATTCAGTTGATTAAAATGACTCTGATACTTGGGAGCCTGAGAGAGAAAGATTTCAAGTTCGAGGCTAGCACTTGGGAATTTAGCAAGACCCTGTTTC
The DNA here is from genome assembly GCA_004027185.1 of Glis glis. Taxonomy (NCBI): domain Eukaryota; kingdom Metazoa; phylum Chordata; class Mammalia; order Rodentia; family Gliridae; genus Glis; species Glis glis. Next base: position 51,016 of record PVJS01005788.1, read on the forward strand.
AAAATAAAAAATATAAAGGGCTGTCAGGGGGAGGCATAGCTTGGTAGTAGAATGCCCCTGGGTTTAATTCCTAGTACTCCAAAAAAAAAAGACTAAGAAAATTTTCAATAACAAAACCAGCAAACAAAATATGTATTTCATCCTTTGCTATTCAGATTTTTTTTTTTTTTTGCGGTACTGGGGATTGAACACAGGGGCGTTCTAACTCCGTGCTACACCCCCGGCCCTATATTTTTTAATGCTTTATTTTTGAAACCGGGTCTCACGAAGTTGCGGAGGGCCTCACTAGGTAGAGAGAGAGAGAGAGAGGGAGAGAGAGAGAGAGAGATAGATCGATCGATCCATCGATCGATCGCGCGCGCATGCGCACTGAGGCTGGCCGCGAACCCGGATCCTCCGGTCTCTGCCTCCCAAAGTACTGGGATTACAAGCGTGTGCCACCACGCCCGGCTTGCTATTCAGATTTTAAACAGATAATGCACAAAATTCAGCTTATATCAGATTATGAATTGCTCCCATTTCTACTGAGCAAATTGAGAGACTGACACACTTTTGCTTTTTTTTCTTCACTGAATTTAAGTCACAAATTATACTTAGGAGCTATCCTAAGGTGCTATTATATACTGAAGATAAGTTTTTAAGCATATACATCATAATTATCAAATTAATCAGCAGAGATGAAGATTTTTATATGTTTACACACACACACACATATATATGTGAAGGCAAAACTGGGCATGTGGCTAGATTTGTGTCAATCTGTAATTTTTACCTTTTGTTCCACATTTTATAATTTGTTAATCTAAAAATGCCAGCAAAGACAACATATACTTACTATTTTCATAAGATCACCCCTAGGCTGCAGGGAGAAGGATAGAAAGAGGTACGCAATAGGAGGAGAGATTACATCAAGGGAGTACCTGTCACCCCAAAGAACAAATGCCAGCAAGAAAAAGTTGTCTCTTAAGGAGGAACAAGGCAACGATTACCCTAATTGCTTTGTTTTTTCAAAGTGGTAGGTAGGTCTGTGTATTTAAAAAAAATAGCAATAAAGGGATTTTCGTGTGTAACATTTACCACTTTCTTTTTTAAACATGATTTATGCTTTTAGGGAGGTTCATTTTCAGAAGTCTGAATGAGCAGACAGTCTGTAGAAAGACATTCCAATGAACTGGTTAGACAGGTAGTTGTTTGGAAGGAACACTGCCTGGGGCTGGCCAGGGAGATAGAGGCAGCAGGCTAGGGGAGGGAGTGGGAGAATAACAGAAGGAGTTAGTTACTTCTCCTTTCTCTAACCCCAGACGGTATTCACGGTTATGACTAATCTTCAGTAGGGTAATCCTTGGCCGCCCACCCTGCCTCCACAAAAGGCACTATTAGGAAGCATTCAGTTTCTCAGATGTAAAACTACTGCTTTTGTATTTGAATTTTCGCAGTGCTTGCCCTCACCCCCACACCAAGAATAGAAAGAAAAGTGGCACTTCATCACAAACTCTTTAGATTCCATGCCATGCATGTATTATTTAGAAGAGGTTTTGTTTTATATCTCCTACAGGTTACACCGGTTTATATGTCCTTTCACTAATGGTTCTTGGAAATGTGTTAGGTGCTATCTACCAGTCACAGCTGCACCGAGACACAAGAAGACTCTTGGCAAGATGGAATTCAGATGCAAGGGATTGACAACTTACCCATTACCTACAGAGCATGCGGGGACTAAGTATCCACCTAGCCCACCTCCATGCTTTCATCATAAGGAAACTAAGCTTGTGATGATATGGTGTCCATCGACAATCAGTGACAGGAGTGTGGAGGCTGGAAGCCATGACTTCTGACTCCCAGGCTGGTGTTCTTTCACTAAACTTCACTGCTTTTAAAGTTTGAGTGCTTTAAAAATGCAGGGATAGTATATTTTATAGGGCCCTAAAGTGAAAAACCCTAAATTTCCTTCTCATGCCAAGAGACCACCAAAGAGCTTAATCTTACATTGGATAGGTTAATTCTTGAGTCTCAAGAGAAATAGACACTGGAATATTTGTTTCTTAGTAGCAAATTTGCAGAAAAGAGATTATTTTTCTCCCCCATATACTCCTTAGTTTTTTTTCTATGAGGTCAATTTCAAACAACTGAGTTGTCTCTTTTTCTAAATAAGCTTCTTGTTCAAAAGCAAATAAAATGTCTTGGTTCAATGGGAAGTTGGCTGCATCTCTTTAATGCAATAGCAGAGATGGTATATACTGATTCCTTTCATCTAGTGCAGCCAACATCACTAAATCTACAATGCTCCAATAAAGCTCCATCTATTGAAAAAAGGTCTGATTCCCTACCCAGACATCTGAAAGAGAGGACCACTTTTAAAAGCCACACTTTAAAAGGCCATCTAGTCCTAATTTGAAGTGTCCTAATTCACTGAAAGAAAATGTACTCAATTCCCAGACAAATCATATGGGTTTTATTTCTCTTATTTCTCAGTTTCTGTTTCATTAGCCTGTGCTACAGAGTACAAAATTCTAATGCTCTCTCACTTCTTTAAGGAAGTGTGCTAAGAAATGACTTCAATAATATCTATTCTTCTTAGGAGGATGACAAGTAATTAAACAACGAAGTCATAATTGCTTTATTAAGTCTGTAAATGAATTATGTATTTTTCTAAACACAAAGAAAAACTTTAATAGATGAAAAAGACAAGAATGAAGCTCACATCACTGCAGACGAGATACTCCTGATGGGAACCTCATGGCCACAAGTGGAGCAGAGAGCCAAGGGAATAGCTTCAAAGTTGCTCCCAGTGAGAGGCCTGCACTGCGCACTCTCAAAGTGTGGCGCACATAAACATATGTGCACGTATGATTTTTGTTTCTTTTTCCTTTTACCTAGCGAAGACTCCTATAACCCTTCTAAGCAGAAATAATGTATATGGCTGCTGGTTTTATCAGTCTTGTTTTATACCTCTATTCCAACATTTTATCAATATGGTTCTGATTTTCTAATTAGTGGTATACACACCTGTATGCCTCAAAAGACTGAAAATTAAGAGAACTCTCATTTTCCTCTCTGTCCCTTGTCCAAGAATGAACACTCAGTCTATTCCAAACAAACATTGGTGATGAACAAGTAGCCAATTAGTAGGGCCTTATCTGAAAAAGAACAGTCTGCCAGAAGGACTTAATTTTAATCCCAAGACACCCACTTCTCTGGATACTAAGCAGGAGAAAGTTCAAAGCTTGAGCTCATAGGCATGCTGAGGCACCTCCATCTCCAGTCCCTCCCCCACTTCTAGTTACTAATGATCAGCTCAGCAAGGACACCAGGTTAGAAGATACTGAGCTGGTGGCGCATGCTTGTAATCCCAGTACTTGGGAGGTTGATACCAGAGGATCCGGGTTCGCTGCCAGCCTCAGCTACTTAGTGAGGCCCTCCACAACTTAGTGAGACCCTGTTTCAAAATAAAAGAATAAAAAAATAAGGCTGCGGGTGTAGCTCAGAGGTAGAATGCCCCTGGGTTCAATCCCCAGTACTGCAAAAAAAAAAAGAAGATATTACTATTTTCCTTAGAATGACCGACCCCTCCACACACATACTTAATGGTTTGTCTATTCTCATATTCCTTTTCTTGCTGGTAGAGTTCTAGCCAAAACAAGCTGACCCCTGTCCCATTATACAATTTATCAACTTAATGTTTACACATAGGTCGGGGCCTCAAACTGATAGCCTACATATGTATGCTGTGTGTCCAGGAAACTTTCAAAAATAATTTCAGTCACTCTAGGTGAGTCAAGTACTTTTAATTCTTCCTAAGCATCACCATTTCTTGTTATATTACACTGTCTCACTTTCTATTTAAGTTGGTAGCCTGTCCCCTGACTAATTTAAATGATTCTCCTTAGAAAAACTTCTGTCCCTCTTTTTCAAATGAACAACTTATTTCCTGACCTTTCAAGTAAAATTCTGTCAAGTAAATTTTCATCAAAATTCCTGTTGAAGTGTACATTTATACTTCCTTCTGGTGTTTTTTTTCTATCTTGATAAGAGTTGTTTTTATTTATTTATTTATTTTTTTGCGGTACTGGGGACAAGCTACACCCCCAGCCCTATTTTTTATTCTTTATTTTGAAACAGGGTCTCACTAAGTTGCGGAGGGCCTCACTAAGTAGCTGAGGCTAGCCGGGAACCTGGATCCTCCAGTCTCAGCCTCCCAAGTACTGGGATTACAAGCGTGCGCCACCATGCCCGGTTTAAGAGTTGTTTTTATAATCTGTCCCATTATAAACTGGGGGGGGGGTCCTTAGAAACAGAATTTTCTCTTTATTTATTCATTTCCTGGATTGTCTCAAGTGTAACAAGCATCAAATGTTAGCTTGATGCAGGATCATTTGGCTTAATGCCAAGAAGTATCATTAATAAAATATAATGTGAATACTGTCTCCAAATGTATGCAGTTGAGCACTCCTTGTGCATGACTGAACTCCAGTCCACCATTCTGTGATGGGTGCACATTTATTGTCTTTTCTGTTCAACCTTCAATATTTAAGCAACAAATATTTTCCTGCATATAATCACTTAGATCTTTTATAATCTAGTCCATTGATTTCATATCTGTCCCCTCACCAACTATAAGTTATGGGCAGAAATAGACTCTGCTCCTTTACTCAGCTTTGCACCCTTAGCAGAATTTTTAAACTTTGTAGATAATCAGTAAATGCTTGTTTAACTGACAAGAACATAAGCTCGACATTTTAGCTTTTTCCCAGGGAAGAGATTTTTATGAATAATCTTGACAATTAAAGAAATGCAGGTATGAGAATTCCTTTAACATCTTGCCAGGGCTGGAGATATATTGCTCAGTGATAGAAGGCATTACTAGCATGTGCAAGACCTGGGCTGATCCACAGTAACATACACACACACACACACACACACCATCTTGTGATAAGAACATGTATCACATTTTACCTTTTTTTAATTTTCTTTCCTTTTTTTTTGAGATGGGGCTCTCACTATGTGTCTGGGCTGGTCTTGAACTCCAGGGCTCAGGCAATCCTCCCGCTTCAGGCTCCCTCCTGAGTAGCTGGGACTACAGTTGTGTACCACCATGCCTAGATTTACCTTTTAATTTTCTAAATGACATAACCCAGTTAACCCTTGCACATGTTTTAAGATGAATCACAGCTAGAAATATCCATTTTAGAAACTGGCATAGAAATTTCTTCTCTGTAATTACAACTGCCCATCCTTGGTCCAGTCACTTTGCAAAGCCTATGTTTCCTTGCCTATAAAATTATATACTAATGCTGAGAGTGATGGCACATGCTTGCAATCCCAGTACTTGGGAGGCTGAGACAGGAGGATCACAGGTTCAAGGACAGCCTCAGAAAGTAGTGAGACTCTCATCATCCTAGTGAGACCCTGTTTCAAAATAAAAATAAAATAGGGCTGGGGGTATAGCTCGGAGGTAGAATGCCCCTGGGTCCAATCCCCAGTATCACACACATACAAAAAAATGATATACTAAATAATGAATGACCCAGTGGTTTACCAACATCAGAATCACTGGAGGGCTTGTAGAGAGTTTTCTGTTCTGCCTTTCCCTCTAGTTTGTTATTCTAGATGTGGAGCAGCACCCAATGGTGTTAAGTAATGTGGATGCTGCTAGCCCTGAGACCACACTGAGAAACACTTAAGTTAAACTATCTAGGGGCTTATACAGCTCCCACTTCTTTATCATGCCTTAGCAGGCCCAGGTGTATCTGTTTAACCAATTCCATACTCTTAATCATCGGACTGGAAAATAGAATATTTCATTATGTTAAGATTACTGGAAACAAAATAACTAAAAAAAACCCAGTAAGTAAAATACAAAAAAGGATTTGTGAATTTTATGAGATCTAAAGAGAAGCAGGATTATATTGACTTTCAAAAGAAATCTGTCTGCTTTAAAACTTTGATTGTAATTTGAAGAAAACTCAACTTTGCTGAGTTTCAAATGGGAAAGGATGGGCAAGGCATATTTTATAGCATGTTAACATATCTTCAAATACTACCTTATTTCTTAAAAAAATCCAAATTTTATTTTTCTCCCTGCATCAGTAATTGCTCTGTTTGGGATTAATAGTTTACTTTCCAGATTAATCACATTCTAAAGAGCAACATCCATTACCTACCACTGAGGACTGGTCCCACGCAAGGTATTATGCTAAGTGCTTTACATGCTGTGTCTTAATTCTCAAAATAGCTTTTCCACAGTATGTACCAGGTATCACCATGCATTCTACAGATGAGGAAATTGAAACTCAGAAACATTCTGTAATTTTCCCAAGGTCACCCAAACAGTGAATTAGAGAGCTGGATTCAGATATAGGCAGCCAGCCATCAACCCCCAGAAGCTGTACTCTTTGTACTACCACTAATAATAGATGGAGAAGCAGGTGTAGACATCTAGAAAGTTGGGCTTAGCCTTGGTTTTCCTGCAAATATTATCAGAAGCGTAGGAGAAGTCATCAATAATCAACTTGGATCTTGATTTTCCCATCTTTATGGAAAAATTGGACTAGAACTAATACATGTCTAAAGTTCCTAAATAAAGCATTCTAGAGTTTCCCACGTTTTATAGACTAAAACTATATTTCCTAACAGGAGGGAAGGATGGGTAACTAATAGAATGGGTATTACTTCAAACAAATCATATTCTTTTTAAGCTAGTATGCTAGGATTTCAACCCGATCAGTGTTTAAGAGGGTGCAAGGTCAGAATCAGCTTCTGTGTTTCTGCTGAATCCCTTTCTGTTTTTCTGCCCTCTTCAACTTTGTCATTCTGAATGCATAAACACTGAGCACAGTGTCTTAAGTAACATTGCTGAGGTTACACTAGAGACAGGTGTTAGGGGAACTATTTCCCTGAGGCTATCATTTCCAACTCTCTCTCCTCAAAAAGAGAGGGAGGGGATAGAAGGAAAAGGGTTTCTTTTCAAATTAAACACAGGGACTGCAAACACCTTCCCCTAGGCAATAAATTCTCTGCCAGTGCGTGCTGCAGTTTACCCAAACACCAAAGCCGAAAGCAAACAGCCCCTTTTGTAAGGGAAGAGCTGTCACCTGTCAAGTATTATTTGTGAATTTCTAGAGAAGAGAAAAAAAAGAAAACCCTTTCCCTTATTTTATTAAGCAGCCTGTTTGTTCAAGGTTTGAAATGCATACCTGTGTTTAAGGTAAAGTCCCTGAGCTGGCACTCTTGAACAAAGTGATACCTTCCTATTGGCTGTGCTATACAAAGAATGGAAAAGCAGTCTGCTCTTATGGGGACACCTGAACTCAGTCTAAACTGAGTGCACAGTGAGCTACCTCATAAACAACACAGGTATTACAAATCCATTTTTAAAATAATTAGAGGATTTTTTGCTATGTGGAATATGTTTTCTCGTTTATATGTTTCATTTATATTTCTAGAACAAATATATGAAGCATACATAATGCAAATTATGTTTAAGTGATTGTTTGAATGACACTCAGCAAGGAGTGAGAATATGAGGGATACTAAAAACAAGGTTTAGAAAGTGCTAGAAGCAAAAGGAGAAAATGTCATACTCATTCCCATGTTCAAGGCTAATCCTAGGTGAAAGCTTGGAATTATACTCTATCTCTTTCACCACCTCGTTCCTCATAATGTTCCCATCCCTGATAGGTCTGTTCACCCCACTACTAGATGCTCCACTCACCAAGGTGTCTTATTCATCTTCAGCCAAAACTACCAGCCCTGCCTTTCCTTTACACACACCTATCACTTCAGACAAAGCGGTTTATACACGACTATTTCATCTTGGTGTAAAAATGATCAGACTTCAGAAACCTAGAAGTATTTGCATTTTCTTTTTTTGTGTGGTACCAGGGATTGAACCCAGGGGCATTCTACCTCTGCGCTACACCCCTGGCCCTATTTTTTATACTTTATTTTGAAACCAGGTCTCACGAAGTTGCGGAGGGCCTCACTAAGTAGAGAGAGAGAGAGAGAGAAAGAGAGAGAGAGAGAGAGACAGGGGGAGAGAGGGAGAGAGAGAGAGAGCTGAGGCTGGCCGCGAACCTGGATCCTCCGGTCTCTGCCTCCCAAAGTACTGGGATTACAAGCGTGCACCACCACGTCCAGCTATATTTGCATTTTTAAAAAGATACTATATAACTAAAATTGATGTCAAGTTTATAAATACTTTTGCACAGTTAGTGGCAGTGTAAATAGGAAACAACAACAATGAAGGAAAAGAAACTCATGGAAAGAATTGTGGAAAGACTAGTGTTCATACAATTTTACCTAGAATCATACCTTGAAGTATCTTTGCTACATACTTAAATATTTAGCATAAGTAAATACTCTGCACATAAATAGTTTTTAAAAAAAATCTATGAGTAGAACAGTTGAATTAAATTATGACATATCTATGTAATGGTACATAATATAGCAATTAAAGTTGATTTGAAGATTAGTGAATGAGAAAAAATGTTCACCATATGATGCAAATGAAAGGGAATATATTGTAAAATTTATACATGACATGATGCCAAATAGTTTTAAAAAATATTTTCTAGAAAAAATCTGGAATAAAGTGTAATTATTTTTACTATTTAGGGATACATACTTTTGATAAAGTATCAAAAATTGTTTTTAAGTGCATTGCTTTTATAATCAGATAAATGGAATAACTGGCATTTTATTAAAAAAATATAATATGTATTTATCTTTTTCAAAGATATTTTATGAAAATAGCATAGACAGACAACTGGTAAAAATAAATGGGTCTTATTTGACTAAATATTTATATGCGAGGAACACTGAATGAAACTAATAAAAAAATCATCAAAATTCTCTCATAATATCTAAGATAGATATGTCAATCTATACAAACAAGGAAAGGCAAGCTCATAGAGATCAAGGTCACACCGCTAAGATTCCCATTCCAGTGTGTCTAAAGACAAATCCCATGCTGAGACCCTAAAGTAAATGGTAAATCATAAAGCCTTATAGTAAATATAAGGTGGTCATCAGTAAATTTAAAATTCTTTAATTAATTCTACCTACCCTGAGTTCTAGTGGTTTCCTGGATGACCAGAACAGTGTGCAGGTGACATGGGGGAGGAGTAGAGAGCCGGAAAGGAATAGGATATGGCACATACAGGAGGAAGAAAAGAAGGGTGATGGTGGTATGAGGGAGATCCTAGAAGTCTGATGGAGACTAGTGTATGATGTTCATACCCTGACATATATCAAAATGTATAATTACAGTACACCAAATGAACATAAAAAATAAGGACCAACAGTATGGTCGGGGAACAACTCCAACTTAATGAGTAGATAAGAATCATCAGCTGGGTCACTTTCTTTTTTAAGAACAGAAATGGGTACTGTAAAAATGGTTTTCAAGCCGTTAGAAGCGATTTGAATTCTTGATTGAGCTGGGAGCTGCTTTTCCAAATGTGATTGAGAATGTGACTTTACAGTCTGAATCTGGGCTCTCCCACTCTCTAGCTGTGTGACCTTGGACATGCCTTAACCTCTCTGTGCCTCAAAATAATAACCTCCAAAATGGAGAGAATAATAAGACTGTCCTCACGGGGTTGCTTTGAAGATTAAATGAGACATTCACATAGAGTACTCTAGACAGCACTCTGGTGAGAGTCGGAACTCAGTAAATGTTTTATAGTATTGTTGTATTATTATGAATGTTTTTTCAAGGGTAACGCCAAGATTAACATCATTTCTGGTTCTCTGTGACAAAAAAAAATAAATCCAAATTTCTGGAAAAAAAAAGAGAAGGAAAACAGATGCCTTCCATAGTGAGCCTGTGCCATTGGCGTTGGACTCAGTCTTCAACTATAATCACGAATTTGTCTCTCTCTCCTTACCTTGCCAGGTTTTTTTTTTTTTTATCTACAGGTGTATTGAAGCTTTGCTGTTAGATACATCATATGGAAGACTGCTGTATTTTCATGGTGAATTGGCCTTTCTGTCACTATATAATATTTCTATTTATGGTAATGTGCTTTTCTCCTAGGTCTACTTTGTCTTTCTTGATATTAATACAGCAAATATAATTCTCTTTTGACTTGTTTAAATGTAAATCTTGTGTCCACCTTTTTATTTTAATGAACTTTTATCATTATATTTAATATGATTTCTTTTACACAACATAAAATCTGCATTTTAATCAATGTACTTATGTCATTTATATATAATGTAATTATCAAAATGGGTATTTTAAAGCCGGGCGTGGTGGCGCATGCTTGTAATCCCAGTAGTTTGGGAGGCGGAGACCGGAGGATCCGGGTTCGCGGCCAGCCTCAGCTCTCTCACTCTCTCTCTCCCTCTCTCTCTCTCTCTCTCTCTCTCTCTCTCTCTCTCCTTAGTGAAGACCTCCACAACTTCATGAGACCCAGTTTCAAAATAAAGTATAAAAAATAGGGCCAGGGGCGTAGCACGGAGGTAGAATGCCCCTGCGTTCAATCCCCGGTACCACAAAAAAAAAAAAAATGGGTATTTTACGACTATCATTTACTTTCTATTAATTTCCTCCATTATTCTTCTGGTAACTTTTTATTCTTCCTTTTTAGATTATTTGACCTGTTTTTAGTATGTAATTTTATCTACTTTGTTTTGGCTACATATCACTTTGTATCTTTTTAGTGATTGCTCTAGGGATTTCAATATTCATAATCTACCTTCATAATCTTCATAATCTTCTGAGAATCAATATTTTACCACTGCAAATGGAATGTAGAAACCTTACCATATGTTGGTTTCATCATTTTTATCCTTCGTATTATAGTTATAGTACATATTATGTCTGTGCACATTGAAAATTACATCTGCCACTGTAATAATTTTTACTTTTAACTGTCAAAGTAATGAACTCAAGAGAAGAATTATAGTCCTTGTTATTGAATAAGACATTTATCAGTGCCACTGCCCTTTCCTGTACCAAAGCTATGATTCTCACTGAACATCACCAAGAAACATATGGAATGTCATACACTCTTTTGCTTAGCAAAATGAATATTTTCAAAGAAAATAACACCTGTATTTTCTAAGCAGGACCACAAACTAGGCCATAGCTCATATTTGCTGAATATTGAATTGACCCCAAATTTATAAACATTTCCTTCACACTTCTTGCACTTTTTATGTTAGTAACTTGTGTCTGTGTTTTCTTTATTGCCAGCCTTACCAGAGACTTTTCCATTTCACTTATTTTTTAAGCAAATATCTCAGATTTTGGTTTCACTCTTGTTCTCTATTGCTTTTCTGTTTTCAACTTCATTATTTATGGTCTGATTTCCTAATTCAAGCACCTCTGAACTTATTTTACTCTTGTTTTTCAAGATTTTTAAAGTAGAATTTTAGTGAAATTTGTCTTCTTTTCCAAGAAATTTTAGCATTTAGTGAAATAAATTTCCCACTTGACACTGCTTTAGCTACAGCCAATAAATAATGATATGTTGCATTTTCAATTTTATTCAGTTAAAATATTTTCCAATTTCTTTTTTTTTTTTTTTGGCGGTACCGGGGATTGAACACAGGGGCGTTCTACCTCCGCGCTACACCCCCGGCCCTATTTTTTATATTTTATTTTGAAACC